>JAGYYO010000075.1:0-15918 GCA_021441625.1 Diophrys sp. 3 WChen-2021
AGATTGCTGTGGTTGAATTGGATTCAATCTCGACTTTAAAGGAATTCTTTCATTTCAGATGGATGCTAATTCATCGTTTGTTCCTGTCGAAGGAGTACAATCGACCATTGAATAAAAACTAAAATGATACTTGGTATAATGACCTAACATTAACTACTTAATTGCCAATAGAAGTCATGAATAAAAACCTTTTGTTATTATTTGTAATTATAATCTATGATATGATAGTAATTGAGAGTTTAAAATCACCTGTGCTTGCCAAGCTCTTCTCAGATATCCACTATTTTAAAGTTCTGATGGAGATGAATATCCACAGTGTCTTCTTGAATATTCCTACTTCGTGTTGTTCCAAAGAAGTCAATTGAAAGAGAAATGCAAGGGCCTCCTTCGAGTTTGAAACTAAATGATATTAACTAAGATGGATTAACAGAAAGAAGGACTTAAGTTGAAAGACTTAGCTACCATTACAAGAAGTACATTTGATGAGTATTTCATTTATTTGTATTTGGTTTTATAGCTTTCCATAGAAATAGAGTTGTTCCATTGTACTGTCTCTGCTCAGTCCTTCGTAAGTCTTAATAAATTTTAATATTTGTTGTAGATGAGTCACTAGAGTCTCCTCCTGAAGAACCCTACATCAAATTTGGAAAGAGAACAGCAGGGGATTCTCTCTACTCATCAATAGATATTCAATTAAACTTAAAGGTGTAATCTTTTTTGATTAAAAATAATCAATGGTTGGGATATATTTGTGAGGTGATCGCCCCAGTCTTGGCCTGGGTCGCTGTTGATCCCTCTCCCAGTGGTCGAAACACAGAACAAATGTGATACGCCATATTCGGAAGACGGGGGGACTTAAGCCACCCCCCTCCAACCTTCTGATTGGTCAACTCTCCTTCCTGGCAGAGGTTGGCTGACTATTACAACACAGTATCCACAGAGTGGGTAATTAGAGTTGGAGTTTTCGCCAGGTTTTTTCACTAGCTCTACTGAAGTCACACCCAATTGATAGGGGCTGTTGAAGGGAGTCTAAGCTCCAATGGTAAGTAGATGAGGGACCCGACCTTCAATCTTGACAAGTATCTATTAGGAACCCTTTGGAGTCGCCTGATCTCGCACAGGGATACAAAGGGAGACGAGACACACGTCCAGAGAGACTGCTACCTTCGTCAGAACAGAGGCCCTTCTGGATTAGATTGCTAGGAAGACTCCTGATGGCAAGAGCTTCAAATAACCAACTAGAGATCAAACAGAAATCCCCTGATGGATCACATTAGGGTTTTGGGGTTTTGGGGTTATGGGGTTTTGGGAACAATTCTCTTCTTTTACTATTATCATATCCTTTCTTAAATAGATCATCAATAAATGAGGAAGTGTCACTCTTGTACTCCGGATCCAAGTGATACAGTCAAATGATGTTAGGATACGATCTCTTAAAGAAATTCCATGAAAAAAAAACGTCGGAGGTCCAAAACACCCACTAATAATCATTTAAGTCAAGATGAAGATTCATTTGCTTCCATCTATCTGAAGGGTATGGTCCATCAACTAATATAATTTATAGGATAGCTACTGGTGGTGGTTAAATAGGAACTCAACTTAGTTAATTTAAGTCAGAGATATTATCAAATTAATCTTTACTTCATTATATCCACATATACATCTACATGAAATGAGTAATGCCTCAATTAAATGCTTTACACTTCTTGCTTCAAAGCCTCTCTCTGTCATATTGACTCCTGGGTATTACTCTTAAAGCCTAAGCTAATAGAAACCAACAACAGATCTGGACAAAAGTAAAAGATGACAGAGAACCGTAACAGTCTTAATGTTAATGTCATTTAAAATTTAATCAATTGCAAATCTAAATTAGAGAGCAACTGATGGTTAAATGGGATCTCCACTTAGTATATTAAAGGCGTGAATTCAGATAATTCTTAAATTATCTTTAATATGCACTACCCATATTCATGTAATGACATTGCTGATTAAGAGTGCTTACCTTCTTCATTTCAATGACCCTTCTTGGTTGAATACAGTTGCTGGCTAGACTCCTCAAGGTCAGAGCCACAAGTATCTAAAACTAGATCTTAATGTTAATGTCCATTTAAAATTTAATCAATAGCTCCAAATGACCAAAAAATGTTGTAATGACATAATGATAACAATCCATCCTACCGCCGAATGTTTAAACGATGAGTTCATGTGATAGTTTTCCACTCTATAACTCTCTCATGATCAGGAGATTGCTGTGGGTATTCTTTCTTCTCATAAATCGTAAAGATGACATCGAATCACTGAGTGAGCTTTCGACATTTGCCATAAATATTTTATTCTTTAGCTAAGTCCCAAAAGTATTTAGGAAAAGACTTTAGAGTCTTCTCCTTTCAATCCTAAAGCCCTGTTGATCCATACAAGCAGGCTTTAACTTAGTTGATTAGCATTTATTCACAATCCATTTAATTAAAGCTATTCGGGTTTACATAATATTATCTTAATTACCTATTGAATGATTTAATATCAGTGCCTATTTGCACCTAATCAAACCATATTCTTATGATTTAGGTAAACTTAATATGAAGAAATGACATTTAATCACTTTTAATGATGGCTAGCATCTTAACCCCAACTGTCTTAAAGTTCAGCGATCTCATTAGAGGCTGCTCCTAGTTTAAAGTCAGTAAGTGTTCTAGGATGAGGGTAAAGAACTTACTTAATGCCCAGGAGAGTACAGATAGTGTTTATTTTATCTTCCTTTTCGCTGTTTACTGGTTTTAGATTCTTAGACTCTATCATCATTTACTTTTGATTGCTAGGCATCTGTTGAAATTAAAGAGTACGTATATATACACATCCGTGGAAGACAGTGATGAAGTCTCTTAAGAGGAGCAAATCACTTCATAGACATCAGCCACAAGAGCAAAGACTTCATTGTTTATTGCCTGTACCTTCACTTCTTAATTATTGTAAGGATAATTAAGGAAATAATGGTGGTAGAGTAGCTCTTCCTCAAGTAAAGAAGGGTGTCAGAAAGAGAAGACTGGTCATGAATATTTTTAATTGTGCTTATAATTTAATAAGGGAAGTGGTGTAAGACTCCTTTAAATTAGATTTGAACATAAATCAAGCATCAGTACAGATATTGACAGTTCGAGCCACAACCCAATATTATTTGACGTTGAAAATGTCCTCGATTGTCATTCATTGATGCGTTATCTTCTTTCAAGGCTCTTAGCTTCTGCTTTGCAGGAGTAGCAGAGCCTGAACAAGAAACAGAGCAATTCGTATGGTACAATACCTAATGTCCTTTTTACTTTTAATATTACTCATAGTCACTAATCATTTCATTCACTCTAATCCTCTTATATTACATCTAAGACAGTCTCCTGACTGATCTACTTTTAGGTCTATTTACCAATATCTGAAACTTTCCAGCTGTCTTCTTTGGCTCGAGCAGAGCAAGCTTTTTCATGTTTAACTAATCGAAGGCCTTTCCTGTTCCTCTCGAAGTTAGAGGTTTCTATGTCTCCCAATTTGAAGTCTCGCAGTGTCTAAGCATACCTATTAGACCATTATTCGTGAGTGCTAGACACATATTCACATATGATTATTCTTTAAACCAAATATTAAACAATAATAAACGATTATTGAATTATGTCATCATGGGTTATGGAATAGTTATTTATAGAAGTTAATGTTGGCAAATTAACAGAGTGATGAGAGTAATGACTTATCTAATACTCTATTATTATTTAATTGCAATTTCTATATAATATACACTAATTAACTAATTCAACTATAGTCTAATTCTTTCTTTTAATTAACAATCATTGTCTAAATGGAAATTGATACACAAGCAGAGCTGAGTTCGTTTTAATGAACTTAAATATTAAAAAAGAAATGAATTAAATACTCCTCTAATCGCAATTGAAATTCTCCGTGACCAAATTAGATTCCCTCTAAAAGATAAATCAAAATATCCTAACATCAAATGGACGAAACCTCAATCCTCAAAATGATTTTTAACTCTATAGACTTGTATTGGAGTAATTCCCGTACAGTTTAGAACAGCTCTGCCGAAGAGGATGTTCTAAAAGGACATAAACGAATGAAATAAGGGTAGGGAATGACACGCTGCAATAACTTGAAGGCTTAGAGGTGAAGAACTTGAAGATATGATTTAGCAAATCCAGACGAGGAAGAAGCAGGACATGTAAATTTACTACAGACATCTGAGGACTTCATACAACATCAGCAGGAGAGGCTGTCTGTTTAGATTTGGGAAGGAAGGCGAATCTAGAGCGACCAAAGCCGAGATGGTTGAAAAGTATATTGAGAGGAAGTTTACACAAATGGAAGAACCCATTGATTATAAATCCGTAGATACAAATAGGCGATGAAGCCAAGGTTTAAATGGAGGGCAAATGATGTTGCTCTCAGGACTATTCAAAGGAATAAGGGTATGGGAGTTGACTAATTCCAGGATAACTTCTGCCGTTGAGACTATCAAGTTGATGATCCGGAATTTTATCATGGACCTCTTAAAATGTGTGAAGAAGATGCCTAAGACCGCGAGACTTGTGATCTCTCTAAGAATGAGACAGAAGCCACTGACCTAAACCAAACCAGATTTATTGCTGTTCTTAGTCCCATAACCAAATACTTGAAAAGGCAGTGCACTTTCTCATTAGCGATCACCTATGGGCATAAATCATACTGGAACAAACTGGGTTTAGGCCCCATCATGGCTACCAAGTTAACCTCGTGACTGTTATGGAGAGTATGAAGAAAGACATAGATTAAGACTCATATGATGAGAGCCTAATGAAGAAAAATGGGAAAGCTGAGAGGGATGACAGATCGGCCTTGGATTCATCAAGGGGGCTTCTTAAGAAATATTACAATACGTGTTGAAGAAATGTGCTCAGACAGGACTGATGTAGAGTCAAATCTAGACATAAAATGTTGGAGTGAACGACGCATACGCAGATTGGAGGCCTTCTAGCCAAGCTAATAAGATGAGGAAGAGACATGGGAAGGCTCAAGAGAAAGCGAAATAGAAGGAGCTTAAAGCGAAAGGCCAATCTTAAACGAAGGAGGTTCATGTCCAAGAGATTTCGATGAAGCCAATCCTTATATAAGAGACCATATATACAAAATGCACTAAGTCAAGTAGAAAGGAACAATGGTTCAATCAACAGCTGAAGCAGCAGGGAGACTCTGCGAGCAACAGAATAAAAGGTTGCTTGAACATGATGGAATGAATGAAGAATCAGATGACGACATCGAATAAGATTTATTCATCTGATATGATTGAGGGAAGATGACCTTCCTAATGTGTCATATATCTATCTAAACTCTTCTAAGCATAGTATTCTCATTAAGTCTCTTCATTTATCTACATCTAATGTTAACACATCCATTACGTCATCAGTTACACTACTGACACATGTTAAATCAATACTACTGATAGTATGTGGTATATTACTCACAAGTTCATGTAATCCATCTTCTTTCAATCTATTACATCCCTTTAATGATAAATGTAATAAACATGGTAATACTATTGCATTATCATCTATGTGAGTGAAGCCAAGGGATAGATCTACTAGGAGTTATTGCCATTGTGGGTATAGATGTTAAGGGAGAAGGAAGAGAGAGGGGTATGAAGGGAGTAGAAGGAGGAGAAGAGGAACGGATATTGAGAAGGAGAGGCGAGGGGTTAGATAGTTTTTATGTGAGGGAGAAGTCAGATAGGGAAATGAGAGAAGGTAGATAGTTAGAGGGATGTCAGATGTACTGTTAAGGATTCTAGTATAGAGAGAATCTAAAAAAAAAGTCATTCTCTCTACATTATAATCAATAGGCAATCCGTACAGTGACTTAGGTTCTAACAACTTCAATACTTTTAATTTCAATTTAACCTTATGTAAGATTAACTACTATCACTCTAAATACTGAGAGATCGTTCTCTATCATGAGGAAGTTTACGTTCGATGATAGCAAGGACATCTATCTTAAACGTAATTGATATCTCTTATAGTCCTATTTATTCATCAGAATAATTAATGTAGATTATCATTTACATTAAAAACATCCTATTTGATCTCTTTCTTCTCTTTCTCCACATAGATGTGTATCTTCTCTATCTTCTATGTATTCCCCATCTCCCTTAACACTTCCCATACTCTTCTCTTTCTACATCTACCTTTCATACCATTAACTATCTATCCCCTCTCCATCTCTTACCCTTTACACATTCATACACCACTCCTTCCCTTCCTTTCACCTCTCCATATTCCCACACTCTATCAATTCCATATGCATACTCCATTCATCTGTTTAGTTTGATCAATCATTGTCATTCTTCACAATTGTTATCACTATCTGTGTGAATACAATTATCGAGAATCAATGTTGGCGAGCATGTTGTTACATTGCAAATGTTATCTTTGTCGATATCTGAAGCACAACAAGTAATTGTGTCATCTCCTTTTGGGTATTGATATTAATATTTATATCTCACATGCATCATTACATCCACGTCATTTGTATCTCGACAGATAATATCTGACTTATAGCAAAGAGGACTGATGGTTTAGGTTCCGAGGAGGTGAATAGTAGGGCAGTAAGGTGGGGGTTGTAAGGTGACAAACTTTATCTGTCAGATGAGATTCTTGCCATAAATTCCATGCTGTGACAGTCAAATGACCTTCATTTAACACATATTTAAACGAATCATTCATCTTCCTTAATACCATTCACTCACCTATCTAATGTAATATCGTTCATATCCCTGAAAGAATGAAAATACTATACTAAATACATCAAGCAACATAAAAGATCTTAACTCCTTTAAGCAGAGTGTGGAAAGATAAAAGTTAATTAAAGCTCTCAATAGGTATGATGATACAAATTCCACGGAATTACAAGTCAAAAGACCAAATCTTAGAAAATTGAAAAGGGTTTTGTCAGGATACTAATTTGATTATGTTAACTCTTTAATTGATGAGAGATAAGTCAAAGTTATAGTAAAGACAGAAATGGTGTGGGAATTGATTGAAACATTAAACTAAGCTAACATTGAAGTCTCATATTACAAAAAAAAGTATCAGATTCCCTCAGCTGATGTGAACATGTTAACCGAAGATAATCTGCTATATTCAAACACTAATAGTGGACAAGGTGATAATATTCGCTATAAGGTATTCTGATTTATGATGATGATGATGATGATACTAAATACATTCGCATTCATATTTATTAATACAATTGGCTGATCATCCCATTTTAATTGCATTTGGATACAGAATCAGTGAAGATGATGAGGGAATGGCATTATTTCTGTTTTACGCCTAACTTCCTTATCAAAATGAACTTGCATTAGAAAGCTAATCATGTTGCTGGCATGTTTAACCTCGCTAAGAAGAGTGCTTTAACAAGAACTTAGTTAAAATGATGAAAGCACTTCCATAAGAATTTGATTTCTTTCCCTAAGCATGGATCAATCCTATTGAGCTAGCTGATTTTAAGTAATAATTTAATTAAAAAGGAGCAAAGACATTTATAGTAATAAACCCCTTTGAAGCTCAAGGAGGACATATATGATTAAATATTAAATAATCAAAGATGTCTCCTTCCACATGTCTGGTGATTTGATTTCCAGTTGAGGTTTTCTCAATTCTTTTTGAGGTTTCCTTGTTGTCAGTTGAGTAAACTCTTTCCTCCTGGAAGCTATCCCTTCTCCACTAGAAGGTGTGCCCAGGAGGAAACCTCCATTCCCAAAACCTATTACTTCTTAACAGGGAGGTTTTTCTTTTTAATGTAATGTGTGCCCAGGATTTAATTTTCTCAATGGTGTGCCCAGGATGTCATTAATGATTGATTGATTCATCATGATTCTGGGGTAACTATTCTCCCCATGGAGGTTGAATATCGAGAATGATATTCCTCCTTTACCTGAATGGTTGAGTCAAGGGAAGGGTATATTCCTTATTCGACGGAAATAGATACTAATGAAGCATGTGTACATTAAAAACCATATCTCATCAACGATCTTAAATTCGATTGTAGAATCTATGTCGTAGTAATGAGTTGGGATCCCCTTACATCTATTCATCAAAAAAATATGGTTCTAATCTTGGAAACCTCTACATGCATCTAACTAACTACGCCATTAATAAAATGCAACAAACTTAAACAAAGTTCATAAGAGATCTCTAACCAGCATCCTTGACTTACATAAAATGCAAGGTCACGACTCAGATAAACTATGGAGTTAAATAACATTGATAATAACTAAGACTGTGATCTCAGTTTAACCTCATTTAGCTCACCAGATGATCTCAGTAATTCAATGTGTTTTGAAATCCTTTGTATTGATGTTATGATGGATCGTGATCTTAAACCATGGTGTTAACCATTCCCCTTCTTTAGTGACTGATACTAAACTAGATAAGACGATTAAAGATATCCTTATATCAGATACTCTTCGTTTGGTTATCATTCTTAAGCGTTACCATAATCATCAAATAACAAGTGACCACGTCCCTGAGTATGGATTATCAAAATTAATAGAGTCACTCTATATGCTTCATGTAAGAACATCATGTATTCTAAGAAATCAACTTCACCTTCCTTGTGTATACTGTAGTTCAATTCAAATTGATCACATGCTTCAAATATGATGGGAGAGAGACTTTAGGGATGGGATACAGACCTATGTTGTATTTTGCTACTTTGAGTTTTAGTTTATAGGAGATGTAGAAATCAATTAGCTCATCCTAAGGTTTCAACAAAGACATTAAGGTACCGATCTCTGTTGTTTGCTTAGAATCCTAGTGTTAATATGTAATCTTCTCCTTTATCTTGGAGGATTTTATCAAAGTCTAGATCAAGGATTTTAAGACTGGCTTAGAATTCTATGTCAGCAAATTTATTACAACTGAATATCCTTCTTTCCATTTCTTGGAGATTTATATCAGCAACCCTCCTCTAATTATATCATAAACTCTCTTTCGTAAGATGAATGTCTTCCTTTATGATTTAACACTTCATAATCTAAATAATCAATATAATTTTCAATGTCATATCTAATCACTGACGCTGTCCTTGCCTTTAATTAAAATACTATGTATCCCCATTACTTAATGCTTGCCTTGCACCCAAACCCTTCATTAAATTAGGTGTATCAATCTACGAGCCTTAAGAACATAAATCCTGCGGTCATATACATATAATAGTCTTTTTATTATTCCTCTTTATTAAATTAAGCAGTATTATTTTCAATAGATGAGAGAATAAACTTATAAAGAAATGTATCCACATCAGTAGTGAGAATATTCTCCAAATATATACCCATCTTTAACAAAACAATATTAGATGGTTCAGATAAGAACCCTGCATCTCCATCAATTGAGAACAAACCTGATTTTACTTTATTTAAAAACACAGAAGATAGTTTCTCTGTGTCACCATTAACTTCAATGGTTCTCTATCATATGGTCCACTCAACCCTACAAAATGAGGACTCTTGAAGTTACTTAGAGTGTAATACACATAAGTCATAGGAGAAGTGATTGCCGATGTGCTCATTACATATTTGCATTATTGAGACTAAGCTATCTTATGGAGAGCATGATCTTAGAAGGAGGTTTATATTTGGGGATCCATGATTCATCTATTTGAGAGTACTGGGTAAGATTAGAGAACAGTTTGAAACACTAGGCATTAATTTGTTTAATAGAATTGAGAGAACCAATACCAGGGTTTTCAACCTTTACATCCAGTCCATGAACAAGAGTAGCGACTATCTTAGGGTCATGCCAGTTAGTCTCTACTTCTTATTGAATTAAAGTCTACAAATTCAGACTATGAGAAGTTCTTAAACACTACTTTATATGGAGCTACATTATAATTTTATTCTTGTGTTTTATAAGAGAAGATCAATGGATGAGCTGATTTAGCTTCTGAATTGAGATAATTAACATAATCAAATTGGTTTTCATCATAAATATTCTTTCATAGTTTAATTTCTTAGGGAATTCTTTATAACTGACATAGTTTGCCTTTTGAGGAAGTGTTTCAACTCTATTAATCGTAGCTTAGCCTGGATATTATCCATTGCGACCAATATTTTTATAAGAGGTTCTTTCACTAGACATGAAGCTTCCTTCTTATTTAATGCTGGGTGTCTCTCGATAAAATCAACAAGGGTCTTTAAGAACCGGTCTCCATTATAATAATTGTACGAATGGAATCTTTGCCATTGTACTTTACCAGGGGAACTGGTCTTTACAAACTTAAATGAATGATGAGATGGAACTTAGAATAATTAAAACTAAGAAAGATGTCAGCTCAACTTATACTCAAAGAAACCTATTTCATCCTTGGATATATAGGATCTTCTCCTATTACCTTCCTTTGAAATATTCTTAGAGGTTATTAATCTCAGTAACCCTGAGCAATAACATAAATTTGCTTAAACTCATTTCTCTGGCTGACTAAAGACTTCATGAATCTCCCTTTTATTACAAACTTAACTCCTCTAGTTTGAGTGGTTCCAATTTGCTTGTTCATCCTACTTTAACCTTCTCATTATATATCACTATGTATTTGATTAAAATTCTCATAGTGCTCCTTCTTCATACTCTTGCCTCCATACATCCAATAGGCTGTCTTACTGTTCATTGGGATAGGAGACATGTTTAGTAATCTCATGTTAGTTTATACTCTTGGGTCTTGACAATCTCTTACTAAACATCTCAGACGGTATTGTTACAATATTTATTGCTCTATTAGTCTCATTGACAGTCATCTAGCACATCTATCTCTCAATGCATTCTCTTACTCCAATTTCCATGTAGTCTCTTTAGTCTTGGAGTGTCATCAATCCTCTTCTCAGTAATTCCATTGTAAAGACTTCCTAAGTAAAGAAACCTTCCTCTAGAATGTCCAGGATAGGGGATAGGTCCTGGAGAGTAGATCTTCTGAAAGTAACATTGCCAGAGGTGATGAGGATAGGGGATGGGTCTATTAATATTTGATACTCTTTTTAATGTTCCAGTTCCGAATATGTCATCCATTAGAGTTGTTGATTCTTCTGCTGATCCTCATCTCTTATTGATTGTTCCATTTTTAATACTATCTATTACATTCCTTATTAGCAATTGCATTAATGTTATAGAAATAATCTCTTTAGCAATTCCATTTACTTCTAAAATTTCTTAACCTACTTCCCCACGAGTAGACCCCCTCTGGGCATCTTCATACTTATTTGTGAGTGTCCAACAACTGTCAACTTAGTGACTAAGAGGACATTGAACATGATATAGTTAGTATCAGTTCAGAAGTCAAACCTAAAGAATATGATGATTTATCTAACTTTGAAAAGGTATTAAAGATGCATTCGAGATAGATTATGAAGATTGAGTTGGAAGCTAATTGTTTAGTAGAGCAATAGACAGATATTTTTTAAGGCAAAGAGAGATGTTGTCTGAGAATAGTCCTTGGGACTGTATTTGATTTATTTATTAACTAATTTAAGTTCCGCGACATCTTAATTGAACGGTCTGACTATCGCAACTAACTTGCTAGCAGCAGATAGTTGTTTTGACTTGCTTTCATTGGAGATCTTACACCAATTGAGCCATTACTGCCATTATTAATATTCTCAACTTCACCTTATCAATTTGCTATTCTCTTGTATTGGTGCTTCTAATTATAAGGATGCTTTAATGGTTGTAATCATACAAGATAGGCTACTCATTGAAGCCAGAGCTATCTTTCAAGAAGTTAAATCATAATCGAAATCTTTAATGGATTTTTGGGCGGCACTGTCCCCATCGTCCTATTTACTTAGGGTCCAAGAGGGTTCCCATCTTTAATATAATTCGTTGGAAGAATATAAAGAGAATAATGATAATGAGACACTAGACAGCAATAAAGAAATTGAACTTAATTATGAAATTAGTCAGAGTAAAGAATCACAAATCAACCCCAACAACACCACTGGCAGGTCCAAATGTCACGTTTTCAATGATTAACACTGATACAGATACAGATAAATTACAATTAAAAACTTAAATTGCTAGAAATATATATGCTTTAAAAGGGTGCTTATTCTAACCTACACATAATTCATAAGAGTTTGATGGAATTCATAAAGTCACATTTGATTCAATTATGAATGAGATAGACCTATTCAAGGGAGTTATCCTTGCTGGGTACGACAATGTTCGAAGTCATGAAGGACAGAATGAAAAAAGAAATCCAAGCCTAAGCTCCCTCCCATGGGTCCAGAAGTTGAAGCCTCTGCCTATAGATAGTTCTTATGTTGGCTTTGTGGTAGCATCCTATGTAAACTATCATCTTTTGACAAGATGTGGATATCTAAACAATAATATGACGAAGCAAGTCCATCCATTGTGCACAGGAAGTGCTTTTTATTTATTAACAAATCAATAAAAGTGTAGTTTTTATATGAATTTCATTGATGTTGTAATATCTATAAGCAATGGTAAGGGAAGCACCTTCATTTTAAACTTACCATAGAGTGCTTTACTCTCAGATACTTACTACTTAGAGATGTCTAATTCAAGTAACTTACATGTTACTTTGAATATCTTCTGTTTATTAGGAGTAACTGTAATGTTATTTGCTAGTGATTCTTCTCTTATCATCATGCCTAGGATCTGCATGTGAATAATGCAAATACTAGGATGGATGTTAAGGCAGATAGATGATGAGAAGGATTGCCTAATGCATAGGTGGAGAGGAGAAGCAGGAACATGACAAGGCCAAAACTTATAAATCCAAGGAATAGGAATATGCAAAAGATTCTCCAAAGAGATCATCTAAGGAGTCGTAATCTTTCAAAACTCTTAGAGATGTTGATTCCATAATTTGGTTAGATCTGCTTAGTTGTAATGAGCTATTAGTTCTATCATGAATTGAGTTACTACTAGGGTCAACAACATGTTTTATAGTTTTCTATAAACTATAATCTAGTAATATATTATGGTGGGATGGAAATCCAACCTCCATAGAATCCTCTCATAGGCTATCTCTATTGATGTCCTACTAATGAATGTAGTTATTAAGTTAGTAGTCATCTTTGTTACAGGACAGAGACTAAGAGATAGAACTAAGCAAGAGCAACTCCCAGGTGAGTTAAACCACTTATTTGTCGATGTTTACAATATGCTTATAAGATTTAACTAAAATGAGAAAACTTGATCGCCCGGCAAAGCCAGGTGCTGGCAAAAAAACAAATATCCTTTGCCCCAACCCACTAGGAGTCTTGCTACCTTAAAGCGAGGCAATATGACTCTTCCTTAGAAGAAATGAAGTGAATGGTGATTAATAGTCACAGATTAACTAAGGTTAATTCTCAGAAATTCAGAAGTAATACTCTAAGACTTTCATTGATTCATCAATACGGGATTCATACTGATCTTAATTGATGCTTCTTTTAAAGAAAGTGGAATTCCTATTGTACTAGCTGAGAGTGCTTTAATGCCTGACTTTGGGAGATAGTGGTATAGTTCTGTTGGTATCTCAATCCTAATGACTATGATCATACCTGGATGCATTCCTATCTTGCAGCTCTTCGTGCAGCAAGGAAATAAATGATACGGAAAATACAAAGACAAAGGATTTATAAAAAGAGACAAACCTACTAAGAAGAATATAATTCAACAATATGTAAGCGTGTACACAGGCCCATACATCAAGATCGATGGAAGGTATGCTACCATCCTTAAATTTGTCTTCATGGCTCTAATGTATGGTCCAGGTATGCCAATCCTATACCCCATTGCTCTTTTCTCCCTCATGATTCTTTATGTATTTGATAGGATCTCCCTTCATCCTTAGTTATGCTCTTGTTAGGTCTTGCCTTATCCTATTAGATGCTTAGTAAGGTATACTATTAAATGAAGTTTATATGGATAGATTATTTTAGCATATTCATTAGGTCACGTGTTGGACTACTCCATACTTGCCAATAGGGATGATGTTTAGGAACAAATAGATATTCAATAATATAGTGTGTGCCATTCCTGATTTACACTCAGTTCCAGAGACAGGCCATAATATATTCCAAAGTATTCAGATTGACTAAGCATTCCCTCTCTTTGTTACATTCTGGGCTGTTGTCTTATTCTTTATTGTGTAGAATTTGTTTTTTAAGATCATTGATTGGATAAGGAAGTTGAAGGACTTGCAAGGTTCTGGGAAGTATTACCAGAGACTAAAAAGAAAGAGTTAATTGAATAAGTAAGAGTCTATAAAGCTTGTCTTGTGTTGAGAAGATTCAGGTTTGAGACACTAAGAACCATGAAAGAGACTACTACTGATAGTGATAAACAGATACAGAACTTAGAAGTGTACGCCAATCTTCATAATGTTTAATATCAGAGTGAGTTCTAATACATTCAACTAGCTAACTGAAATGAATTTGTGGAATTCTAATCTACATATTACTCTTGATTTAAACATTCAGTACCTGTCTTATGAACAGTTATAATTTCTCAGTCGATGAAGGGTCTGATGATGAGCATACCATCATCAAATTGATTCTTAACCTTTATTGACAATTCTTAACAAGTGTCAGTAATTCATACGTAACAAATGGCATAACCATTATTATTATAACACTCCCTAGATTCATTTAGATCAATGAACTATTACTTAACACATGGGAATAATGCATTAATAATTTATCTATTTACTCTTAGAAATCAATTAATGTAGAAGGGAAGCTTAAAAAAGTCTTTTAATTGATCTGCTTTATTCATTATTGAGAGATCAGTGCTTTCGTTGCATGTAAATGATAGATATTTATCCTAAATGTCTAAGAACATCACGTAGATAACTTTGATTGGAGACTTAGCATAACAAGAAGAGCCAAAGGTATCAAAGTCTACATCATAATGCAGAGTACGAAGAATATCTTCAAAGTTATTTACCTTTGAGAAACCTCCAAGTTCTAATATTTGCAAACACTTCAATCTAACACAACTCTGAATAATATCGAGAGAACTACAATCAAATCATACACTCTAACTCTCTTTAGTCTCCTGATAAATTACAACTAATGATTCTCCCCCTAATATTATTAAACCGAACATCTTCTCTGACCCACGTCAACTTCCACACTCACTTCTTCTTGAGTGTACTCGACTGAGTTTCTTTGACCTTCTTTCTTTGCAGATTTCCATTTTAGTCACCCTCCCCTTTACTCATTTTTAATTAATCTAAAGAAGACTGAAAAGACAGATGGATTAGATTACTTTAATTATGAATGTTAGGATGGAAATAATGTAATAGGGAAATAGAGATAAGAATCAACTACTCAATTTAATATTTAATCTCAACCTCAATGAGATTAGACTACTGTAATAAACTAAGTATGATTAATCTCTAACATTTCCGTAATGCATTGACTTTTCTTCTAAGGTTAAGAGTCTATTGAGACTTTTTTCTCACTTAAAGCCACAAGCAGACTCTTGAGAAACTGGATCTCTTCCATTATTCCGTTTTGAAGCATGTTGATTAAGACGTTTACACTTAGTTGGATAAGTAGATTCCGAAGAATAGAGCTAAAACATAAGCCATTATTTTAGCAAAGACTAGAAAACCAGGGAGGTCGTCACTTCCTAGTTAGAGTTCTGCTCCGTTATCAAAACCTTCTTCAATTGGGGATGTATTAATAATCTGATTAAACTCACTTTTAAATATAATTCTTTTAATTGTATGATTTAAAGGCAAATCACTTCTATAGTGGATCATCGCCAACATTGAAGAACTCTGATATATGCAAGTACTACTTAACTTGATTATTATAATAATCAATATTCATTAAGCTAAATGAAGGACTCTCCATACATACAGTATTATTAGTTAGAATAGTCCCTA
>JAGYYO010000076.1:0-15886 GCA_021441625.1 Diophrys sp. 3 WChen-2021
TCATTCAGGTTAGCATAACGATCAAGGATCCTTGCCAGTCGCTCTTTATTCTGCTCAGAGATCTCTGAAAAAGAATACGATGTAGAAGCTGAGAAATTCCTAGATTCTCTAAACCACCAGATAGACGATTCAGAGCACCCATTCATAGATGACTGCCACTACTCAATGGGCGTGCTAAACCTCTCCTTCATGGATGACCGTGCCTATGTAATAAACAAACAACGGCCCAATAAACAAATATGGGCTTCATCTCCAATCTCTGGTCCTCATCGTTTTGACATGATAAACAAGAGAGAATGGCATTCCTCTAAGGGATAAGACTTAATAGAGATGTTAAATAAAGAGTTTGAATAAATCACAGGAGACAAGTCACTGTAGGTAGAGTATTACTGGAAGTGATCTCATCATTCTTACTATTCTGATGCTAATTGAGTTAACATTGACATGAGAGTGTTTCCAAATGCTTATTAATACATGGGGCTGTATGTGTTTAGTAAGCCTTCTATTGTATCGTATGTAGGTTGAATTTATTGTGAGAAGGTGCAGTGGATCTTGATTCCCATAGAATATTATAATTTATATGATTTCTCTCGAGGATCATGTTAAAGATCCATTAGATTTATATAATAATTAGGTTGATTGTCTCTATTAGTTATTCTAATGCCTTCTTGTTAGCTCCATATGAAAGTCAGTTCAATGTCTTAATAATTAACCAATAAAAATAATATCTAATTACCCCATGTCTTCCAAAGTAATTATCTTCCCTATCGCCTTTGCATCTGTAACCTCATCAAATTAAACATCTTTTATAAACTACTTGTCTACGAACTCTCTGATTTCCGCCCCGGCATTAAACTTCTCTTCTTCCATTATTGTTAAAAATTAAAGATGCACAGAGCTATCCCGAGACCTAAACCAGCTCTAATGAAGAAATGGGAGTCAATCGAGAGAAACCACCACGTCAACAGGATCATTGAGGCCAAACCCCACATTGACTTATCCCTTCCCCAAGGGTTCTCTCATCCCTAGGTCAAGAAGAAGAAAGAGCAACAGGTGGAAGAACGTTTTACTGAAATAGAAAGAGAAAACAGAATATTACTTGAGAAAATGGCTACTATAATTATAATTAAGCAAAGACATTAATCAATTTTAATGCTGCCTCCCACTGGCATTGCTTTTCTTGTCTTTTACTTCAATCACATATGAGGAGACTGCATTATCAAATGGGCAGCTTTACTCATATCACATGGGAAGCCGGGGGAACTCTTGAGAACATTTGAGTTTTTGTTTCGGCATAGACGGGCCCAATTTTTCCGTCGGGGCTTGGGAATCCTCCATTTTTGATTTGGAGACATATTTCCGTCTATTGTACGGAAAGACCATGGAACATGAAATATTTCTGCCCCCCAAGATGTCCTCAATTTTTTGTCTTGGGGCGGCCATCTTTTTTTGAAATTATATAATTTCATATTTCCATATGATATAAGGAAAGGTAATCGATCCTAATTTGGAATTTCCATTGAGTCATCAGTGACCAAACAGAGGTGATTGATGACTCTAAAATGGCTACTATTATAGCCAGAGGAGATAATAAAGCTAATTATAGTGAGAGAATCTAAGCACCGAAGAAGGGAAGTCTTAACTAAGGGAAGAGAAGACTGGAATAAGATAGAATATTAGAGGAGAATAAACGGTTCTTAAAGAGATTGTAAGATAAAAAGAGCAGTTATGATGTGATTCAATGGGAAAAACAGAGATAGATGTAAGAATCTAAATTAGATTATATGTGTTAATATAAACATATATTTAAAGCTCTATAATATTAAAATGGAATGGATTTATTAATGGAAAGATATGGAGTCTAATTAATAGTGTTGGAAATGCTAATATAATACATTGTAGATAGATTATACAGAAACGTAAGTAAAGATGGAGAATTTATCAACTATTGTTGATTAAGGAACTCAGAGATGATTAAGATGGTTAATTGACTACGATGTCAAAAATTGAAACCGCAAAGAACCCAATCTCTATGAGATTGAAATTTTAAACAGGAAAATAATTTAGGAAATTTCTAGGCTATAAATCAAATAAAAATAAGTAAAGTGTCCATAGTGCGGAGTTATGCAATTCATTGAACTTAAACAGAAATGGTAATATGCATTGTCTGAGTAGAAGCTATTAATCAGAATTAATATAGATCAATACAGCTTTAAACTTATTTTTAAATTTCATTGTCCGGAGTCAAACTTAGATTCAGAAAATATTTGGATAATTAAACAAGTTTACAGCCTTAAGAATCATCTAATTTAAAGTAACAACTAAAATAAGAAATAGATTATCTGTAAATTTAATTAGACTAAATAAAAGACATAATAAACTAAGTATGAGATAAGATGATAAATGTGCAACCACTTGTATAACAATCTATTAAAGAGAGAATTCAATGGATAGAGAAAAAAGAAATATAAACTCATAAAGAAAAGTAATTCTTAACATAAACATTAATTTAACTTCATGGAATGGAGAAAATAGAAGTAATGATGTAAAACTAATATGACATTAGATAGTATATTGATTGATTGATTTAACTTTAAAGATGGAATTAAATTCCACAAGGTTTTATCCTCAGGGGAAGACACAGGGGATTCCGCTGCCCATGTCTTTTTGGGAGGGGTGCAGCCTTGGGCAGGAGGCTGAGAAGACTATGTTACATCAGGGGAGGGGTCTGGTCTGTCAGATTTTATCTGTTAGGACTTTTTCTGACAGATTTTATCTGACCCCTTGTTTTTTTACAGAACCAGATTCGATCTGAAGGGGGATAATCTTCGGCAGAGTGCATCTGCCAATGTTAAATGATTCATCACCCTAAACGAGCTCTACACAAGCATAGAACATCTATTGAAGAAGCGATCATAGACACTATGGCACTTAATTACCCTTGAAACAGATGGGAGAACTTTAACATTCTAACACTTTCCCGCTAGGAAACGCTACCAATAGATTTTCAGGGTCTCAAGTTGAAACTTCCTTTTACAGTCTCCTGATTAAAAACGGAGAGTGACTTACCTTTAAAGTGGGAGAAAAGATGGCATTGTCCTCCTTGCTCTTTTACCACCGAAGTTATTAAGGGACTATAAGTAGACAAGCACTTTGAGTTGCACTGAGAAAAGATGACATGAAAAGAAGCTCTCTCCCAAAGTAATTCTGGGAGCTGAATAAGAGCAATTGATAGTTAGGGACTGTCTTTACGATTATGAAATGAAAAGAAAATGAACTGAGTACTTTTATTTCTCTCTCTCTTGTATTTAAGTTATATAATGTTGTGCCTAGGAAACTAGAAAACGTCTTTACTAATTATTTAAGCAATTGGTTATGGACTTATGAGTTTAATCTCCACTGAACTTAAGGAAGACTACAACAAGCAACAAACATAAGCTTTTGATGACATTTTTGGCATATCATTTGAATGCAACACTCTCTATTGAATGACTGACAAAGAGACAAACGAAGGAATCTTCTCAGGAGGACTCGAGAGAGAGGCTTCAGATGCTTATTTTGACCTTACGGACCCCTTGAGCACTAAAAAACATTCTCTAGAATTATTGCTGTTGGAGAATTTCAGCCTCTACAGATACAATGGATCAGGGAGTTGAAATAACTGGACTTGAAAGATCTGGGGATACTATGTTTGTTCAGGACTGAACAAAGATTTACAAAGTATTTACAGATGACTCTGGAAGTGAATAAACGACTAAAATTCACGAGCATGATAAGCTTGAACATATCTTTGTTTTCAATAGTAGTGGACTTTTAGCCGTTTCAATGGCTGGCTTTGTTGCTCTCTTTGGTATGTTAATGTGAGTGTTTATTAACTATCACTCGGAGGAAATGATCAGTAGAGTAAAATACCAGATAGAGTACTAGATCTAATAACATAGCTGAAATATAAACAATGTGGTATTCATCTGTTTAGTTCGTGGCATCTTTTGTTTCTTAGAAGCAAATCATCAAGGCTTCAATAGCTACTTTCATTAAAAATAGAAGGATAAAGAAGACTACGAGAATCCTAAAAAGAAAATGAGTTTAATAACGTGATAAATGTCAGAAGTCCTCTGTCAAACTCACGTGTCATTTTAAATGAGGATTCTCTTACTCCATTTCCAAGATTACTTATTACTTTCCACATCACAAGCTGAAGTGCACCTTACTACAAGTCTCTGAAGTTTAAATCCCATCTCTGAAACAAGAGTTAAAAAAGCGCGAATTACTTTGAAGATGAAAAATATCAATACTGTCTTGCTCATATGAAACTAAATAAGGGTCGAATGGATCAAACATATCGAATCCTTGTGTACTTTCTAATCTACTATGAAGAAGTTCTTGAAAGAATTAATCTGTAATTCTTTGAAGTCAAAGTAAATGCCCGCAATATTCTTAGTAAGCATAAGATCGGCTAAACTCCCTTCAACTCAAGATGTAATCTAAGAATTAAGCAAGAATTCAGAAAACTCAAAGGACTATATTACCATTTGGATGAATATAGACCTACCATAGTTGTTAAATGAGAATTTCAATCGGGATAAAATGATTATAATGTGATTGAAGAGAATGAAGAATGATCGAATACCAAAGGCATAGGATATCTCAGGGTTGTAAGACTTTATTCAATTAAAAACTAAAGTACTCATAGGAGGAGTTTCTCGGGCTCCCCTACGATCTTATTTAAATCAAAACTAGTTAAAAGGCGGCCATTGGATCGGATTAAATATGTCAAAGACACTGATTTATACAAGAAGAAGAAGAAAGAAGACTACGTAGCAATTCATCTAGAGAGGGTTGATGGTCGGACACTTACTTAAGATTTAACTTGCATAAAGAGTAATTAGATTTTTATTTTGAGTGTATGTCTTGCTTTACAAATTTCAACAGAAAATAGGATGATAATTATTTATTAATGGAAACCAATCGTGGAGTCTCACTTGAATTCTTAGCTTCGGGCTGTTCAACTCAATTTAATGCTATGGACTATAGCTCAGAGCATAAATTACTAGTTCAGAGTGCATATAACATTATTATCCTCAGTGACAAAAAACATGCCCTTTTCTCGCTAACCAATGAAGAGTTAATGCTGTAAAATGAATCCATCGAGCTAGTTTACCATCTATATTGGCAGTGTCAAGTGATAAATCTATTTGTCTCTGGACATGCTAATATGATCTGAAGAGTCATGAGTATTGGATACTATTCAAAACAAGCAAGAATGCTCACTTAGCTTAGATTTTATTACTAGAAGCTTGCAAGCCATACATTCTAACATCTTCAGAATATGGGAATTTAATATTATGGGAAGCTGTTCTTGAAAGCTTGCAAGTGAATTATACTTTGAAAGTAATTTGATAGAGTGTAATATCTTGAAAGTAGAAAATGATTAATATGAAATTGCTCTAGGAGGTTATTAGAGTAAAAAGTTTATTTACTCTAAGAATGCTGAGTCTAAGTTTTAAAATCAATGCATAGTCGGAGGTCACACAGACTCAATTAAAACTAATGGGGTGCACTCTGAGAATTAAAGTGATTAAATCATTGCTACAGCTAGTCAGGATACATTGGTAAGACATTGGAGAGTTAAGAAGTTCGAAGGGAAGTGTTAAAGGCTGAGAAGTACTAAACTAAAAAGAGTTTCTTGATAAGAGTAGCTAATGATCTTTATATTCTCTGTATCAAAAGTGTCCTTATGGAACACCAAGGAGCAGTGTCCCAAGTTCAATGGCTTAAAAAGAACGACCAACTAAAAATGTTGACTTGTTCATTCGATATCACTGTCTGCATTTGGTTTAGTGGTGTTTGGCCAATCGAAACAACTCTCGGATAGATGCAGGAAATAAACACAATTACTATGGCACTTTCTTATTTGATTCTCATACAGGCATCCTAGCTTACATATACAATGATGCTCTCAACATTGGATTAAATCAGAGGAAGGTTGGATGCCAACAGCCATAGTTACTGGCCATTTCAATGAGATGAAGGATATAGATTGGGACCTTATTCATTCGTATCTTGTCAAAACCTCTCTTGATTAGTCAACTAGAATAGAGAAAGACCAAGGTAGGTTGCTATAAAAATAAAGAGGAAAGGAACCTTTCGAATCCAATAGGTTCCCCTAAAGAAGAGTCTTCATATCCCAGTAGCATCACAAGTGAAAGCATTGATCTTAGACCAGGCACTCAATCCAAACCCAATCATAAAAAATACACAAATTTCTCTAAAGAATGCCATCTATAGCTAATCCCATAAATACCATCATGAACGTACCAGCCTCTACATCTTTGCTCAACACAACAAGAAGACTTCCCTCCAAGTCATTAAAGTACAAAGTAGAAACAAGTAAACTAAACAACCCTTATCCATTATGGCAATGTTGGAATAAAGAATACAGAGATATTAACACTTACTAAAGGAATTAAATACAAGACGTACTTGATAAATTATGAATTACTAAAGATAGATCAAACTAGTAAATAACAAGGGATAGAAGGTCCTTAGAGTAGTAAAGAATTGCACTAGAGAGATCGATGGAGTTAACAGAGAGAACATGCTTAAATTAATAAGTATTTCTAAGTCATAGAGTAGGGAGAGTAGATGAATGGCAAAGATTAAGATGGAGAAACTGGATTGGAAGGAAACAAGTTAAGAAGAGAATGGTAATGAAGCTTTATTGTTTTAGAAAGAGAAGGAAAGTACAAAGAAGATCCGTAAACCTGTAGCCAATGATTGATTCCTAAATATTTCTTAGATGCAAACACTAATCACAACTTATGAAATTCACATTCCCGATTAAAATGGCAACACAGAATGCTTTTCTGAATGAGAAGCAACCACTCACGTGAATCACACATTGAATTAATTCACAACAAGAGATCCAGCTTCCCTGAAGTAGCTCTCTCCTCTGATTTCATATTTGGGTTCTGTAATAAAACAGATAATGATCTTACTCTAGTTGAACATGTTAAATACGATTAAGCATTCTTGTGTGTCTATTCATGAAAGAGAAAGCACATGCTCAAAGAAGAATGAAAGATAATGTGCCTGCTGAGGTTAAATAAGAAAGACTTGAAGCATTAATACTAAGACAATTTAATATTGATAGAATGAATATGGATATTAAATCTGTGAATTAGCAATTCATACTCAGAAATAATGCATATCTTTGAAATTTAAAGAAGTAGTACTTGAAATGTTTAACCCAATTAGACTAGGCACTAGTACTAAGCGAATCCCATGCCTTATCACCCCTCATGATAATCTAATGATGTCATAGATATTCTCTTATTAATCAATACGGAATAGCAATATCCTTGACCCTCATAAGAAAACAACACCTCCTGTATCATCTATTCCACATATAATAACTCATCTCCCAATATACCCTTTGCTCTCCCTCTCAAACCATATTTGAAATCCTCTCTCTCACTTGTGAACAACTAGAATTCTAATCTAAAGGTAGCATGCTTAGTGATATAATCTTATATTTATGTTGTTATATTCAATGAACCTTCACTGCCATCAGTAAGAATGATGATAGAGGTTAGTGAAAGAAGACAGAGAATGGTATTAATATTAAATACATATCAGAAATCATATGGATTATTGATAACAAATGATAGAACACTTAAGGTGCATAGATACTAATACAACATTAGGCATATTAATAGCTGAATTCAAAGACATATCTTTAAGAGAGAAATGCAGAATGTAATTCTCTTTAAAGATATATTCACCTAGAATGTTAATGTTCTACTGATAGGGAGTCTTACTATACGTTGCTCCATTAGAATCCACTATTATTATAGCTACCTATTCTTATGCTTCTTGGACTCCATAACAGTTTCCTATTATCATATTATAGAGATTCTAAGTAAAAGAATCGGCTTCTCGAAGACCTGTATCCACTCCATAAGCCCAAGATCTAGCCAATATTAGAATAGATGCCGTACTCCCTTGTCCACCATTACTTATTACTCCAATCTAAGAAACTCCACCATACTTCCAGCATCAGAATACTAGACCTTTCCTCTCACTCAAACCTTACTTTCTTTTAATCCATCATCCACAACCTAAGTAATCCTTAATGACCTCGTATTCCACAAGTCATCTCCCAATCATGAATATTAATTAAAGTCTAACCTACACTCTATTAGCATATAAAAATGGTTCCTATGCATTAGCAATGATTGCATTCTAATGGTTATTATTATAATTGAATATTTCAATAAATTAATTGACTAATCATGTGATAATACTATGTACATTAGATCTATTGTATTGGGAAACGATTTGGATATTAGACTATATATTGTTATGGGGAGGGGTATTGAATTATCATTAAGAGGAGGAGAGATAAGTTGACTGAAGGGTTAAGAGGGGGTTGATGTAAGGATTATTTGGATCATATTGGGTATTTATAGAGAAGGAGGGGGTTTATGTTTATCATATGGAATTGGAGAAAGAAGAAATTGATGATTTATTCAGATATTTCTAGAAACAACAGTAATCGATTACTAGAGAGTAATGATTTGTCTCTGCTGACAATCACTATTAATTCAATACTACATATTATTAGAATTATATTTAATTGAAATTTTAAAACCTCCTGGGCAAAAGATTGACCCAAAGAGGTTCCTCTTTCAGCTGAAGAAGGAAAAGTAAAACCTCAAACAGATGAAGAAATTCCTCAAGGTAAGAAAAGAAAAATGTGTTTGATTTATAGACATTTATAATTTAATAATTATGACTTGGCAGCCCTGAAGGGGTTTTGGGGTTTAGTAAGGGACTTGATGGTAATCTTGTATAGGGTTTAAAGAGATAAGTCTGAGTTGCTTAGATCCAAGTGAATCTCCACCTCAAACAAATGAGTAAGACCAGGATAGATTTCCCCAAGTTCTTTTGCAAACCTATTATCCACTCTACAGTGATCCAGATATAGATTATTCAAGTCCTCCCACTCTTTACAATTTTTCATTATATCTTATAGTCTACAAAAAAATGATTTATATGTAAGAGTAGCACTCTCCACTCCAGTTTCCGATGTGGAGAACCCATCATCTACTTCTGAGTTCATCTTTGCCTCTGCATTCTCAACATTAGATGTATCAACAGCATCAACACCAACTGTAGTACAGTATACACCTATTTGAAATATAATAATCAACCTAAGGACTAGCAGTATAAGTGTTGAATATAATAAAATTCTCCAAGATTTATCTGTCTCATCAGATATCTAACCATAATAACATATTCCTTATCTATCTTTATCCCCCATTGATGATCCCAACCCCCCTGCCTCATCCTCTGCAAGTCTGCATGACATCCATCCATATAGTTCAATAAGATCAATAATACCAATCTATTCAATCTCCATTATTCCTATTTATTAGTATTAGTCCATACTTCTAAGAATAGATTAAACCTTCCCTATCTAATTTCAATGAAACAAAGCAATCCCATCCTAATTAACATTCCTATCCCTCTTCTTCTTAGTCTATTATGGTCTTCCATCAATTCAGATCCCATTTCTCCTATAGTAATTATAACTGTTATAGTAAAAGACATAGCAATAGTACCAACACATTGTGTATAGGCTATTCTGATCTCTTCAATAGACGTATCAAGAGAATGTATGATGCATACTAATCCATTATTATACAATAGTATAATATACAGGAGATTCATAAGATGCATGAGATGGAGAAATGGGATGTTAGGGCTTTATATTCGTTGAGGGGAGAGGAATAAGTATTAGGTGGGCCTTTTAGGATTATATCTGAAGATTATATTGTGTTGTAGGGTTGAGAGAGTTTTAGAAAAGAAGCGCCGGTTTGAATGTGGGAGCTTGTTTCTTTAACCCACACTGAGGAGTTTAGTATGGGGATTGAACGCAAGAGTATTTTTGGATGATCAAATAAATAAAATGAGGAGTTTTGTTCTGAGGTTGAGACTTATGTCTTACTCTGTTCTTCCTACTTACTCAACAGACAGTTCACATGGTTTAGCAAGATACCTGTTACTGGATCTTTATGATCCTTCCAGACTGAATCAAGGAGACAGTTTGCCAACTTTGATGCCTCCTAGAATGCTTAAGGTAGTAATCCACCTTGGCAGGCTTTAACTCCCTGCCATGGGTGTTCTTTTACTTTGTCTGTTTTTAATAGATGATAGAGGTGGGGGTAGATGATGTGGAGGACATGGAAGGTTGAATAGAAGGTCTAAGTTGACTCTTTATGTCTTGGATTTCGTTTTACTTTATTCTCTCTTGTCTTAGATATTAGCTTTGATGTTTTCTGTAGTACCTGAGGAATCAACATCAAGTGTGATATTCTTTCAGGTTAAATCAAGATCTAAAAAGACACCAGAGAGAAAGTTGTTTTCTTTTAACCTAAAAAGAAGTCGACTCAAGTGAGTCAGATGAGTGTGAAGGGTGAAACAGTAAAAAAATAAAGTTTTAACTTGATCTTCAAAATAGATGAACTATTGATCCAGATTTATTACTCTTAAATATGTTTTTTAAAAAGAACCTTATTTCCTTAACAAGAGAATGTGAATAGACAGAAACTCTTAGCTGTAATCTAGAAAGAAAGACCCAAGAGATAATATAAGCAATCCCAAATCCTCATTATTTAATAAGAGAATCATACATTGATTTAATTATCCCTTCTCCTCCTCTCTCTGATTCAATCTTCCCACACCCTATACTTAAACATCCCTATCACTGCCATGTTTACTCCATAATAGAATCTCACATAGTAATTAACACAGTAGCATTCTTACATGCAAGTATAGACACAGCATGAAGAACCTTAGTAGCTACTATTTAAGTATGAGTGTTGATATTAAATACGAAGGGAAGACACAGATATCTATGTGAACTACTTCTTCTGGGGAAGAGATTACTATGGATGTTAAGTGAGCATGAATGGGGTCTTCTAATTGATATAGATTTAAGAGAGAGGGAGATTAATATTAATGAGGGAGAGTAACATCTCATATTCATATTTAGTTATGTCTGAATAGATATCGGAATAGGTGAGTTACTCTTCAATTGCTTGTTATTGAGGTTATGTAGATTTATTAACGAATTCATTATGAGTTATTAAATATGAAAGACTGTGATAATGGAGAAGTATCTTCTGTTATAAATTAGATCATGGGTAGTACTTGGCCATTGGTGGTTAATATTAGAGCTAAGCTGTCATCTGAGGGAGTAGACAGGTAAAGAGTATGATTTAGAGTCAGAGGAGAGTAAAGTTCAAGAATGGAGAATTATCACTTGTTAAATTTCAATTATAAGATTAATGGTAATTGGTAGAAGAAAGTTTAAAGACAGACAACACATATCTCTAGATTGGCAACTTCAATTATCTAAACCACTTGATGAAGATGGGGGGTATCTCTCAATCTCAGGCACAGCTACTCCCATGACTGCTTAGACTGGTTCTAGCAATCTTTAGTACTCAAGTGTTCTCTTTAATTCATTGAGAATGTTAGACTATCACTCATCTCCTTTCTTAATCTATATGGATTCTGGAGATAGATTGATCATAATTCGATTAGAGTACTCATTCCAAATCTAAAGTTACGCATTATCTTTATCTCTATTCACTGATAAGATAACAAGAATTAGAATGTATAAAGACAAACAGATCACTCAATTAGAAATGGATAGATCAGTTGAAAAAAACTACATAGAGTGCCCACATCAAAAGAAAGGCAAGTTAATTTATAATAAAAAGTGAGTATTTAATACATTCATTCATTGGCATTGATATCAAGCTTATTAATAAATTAATTATATCTTACTTTTTTAATTTTACTCAAATTCAAATACCCATTAGTTGGTTTTGAAGTAGAACGTATTTCTGAATTAATATTAGTTACATGGACCCTAAGTAGTAATCCAGATGACTCTTCTTAATCTTGAGTTCCGTGATCACTAGAACATTTATCACCATGCTTTATCTTCTAATAGAGATCAACATCCAGAGTATTCCTTCTAAGTTCCCATACTTTGTACCTTCAGCAGCTCTTTTAAACTACACAATATCATTCCTTTTTAGATTCGTCCCTGCAGTCCCAAAAGAACTAACTTCCCAATACTCTGCCCTTGATTTAAACTCTCACATCCCTGCCATAAAGTCCCATGTCTCCCTGCCTCCGTATCTCTTGAATCTTCCCCTTCCTCCCCAACACTAAATGTCCCATATTATGACTATCCATACACTATGTAAATCATCTATCTAAAGACATCGAAACTGAGATTTCCTCCATAATTACAATATATGATATTAATTGTCAGAGATATTAATAGTATTATGAGCTGATTCTATTGTAGAAGTGTATAATGTTAATAGTGATATAATTAGAGAAAGGATTAATACTTAATGGTGGGTAGATTATTTAGAGAGGCATTTGGGGTGTTGAGTGTGACTTTGTTGTGGAGAGATATGGGGTTTGATTAATTAATATAGACATGGAGAAGGTTATAAGTTAGAATTATTGAATAGAAGGAAGTTTGGAGTGAAGTTAAATGCCTGGGATGTATGATTATACAAATGTGAATAAATATATTAAATTGCAAATTACTTGCATGGAGGTCTCTCCTGCCTTAGATAGAATGGCTGTAAGGTTAGAATCAAGATAGATTCTAATGCTTATTTCATTTAATCAAGATAAGAAAGAACTAGTGGATATTCAGAGTGTAGTTAGTCATGCTATTAAGAATACGTTTGTTGAAAGTAAACGTAGTAACTATCACCACAGCAAGACACTCCTCTGTCAGATAATCCGCAGCACTTCACGGAAGGCCGTGCTCAAGGCTTGCAGTAGAAAAAGCCTACACAACAGTACTCCCCGTAGCCCCCTAACCTCTCCTAGCACTAAAAAACTGAATGAAACAGGTAAAAACAGCCTTTACGTGGCTGTGGTGATAGGAGAAAACAGGTTATAAAGACTTTAAAGACTTTGATGATGATGATGATAGTTTTGACTCTATTAAGAAGAACCGACAAAGGAGAACTCAGTCAGTCATTTAAAATATTAATGATAATGAGAATGAGAATCGTAGTAACTAGAATTTCCATATTGAAGAGAGACACAAGAATATGAGAAATTTCTGAAGGACAGTCAATACTTCAACAGCTCTATGAAGGAGCCGAATTTCTCTCCTAAGAAGCACAAACCCAGACTTCATTGATTAGAGATCAGGTGAGCTTGACAACTTCTTCAACACTCAGCTCAACTAAGAATAGCTTGCAAAAGCAAAACTAATAATCACTTAAACCTAAAAGCAATATGCTCTCAAGAAGATAAAATATCAATCGAAGATATATGGTTGCCAATACAAGGAAAAGAAAACTCATCTAATGACTGTCAAAGACAAGTAAAGCTTATGAAGTATCTAAGAGAGCAGCTAAATCATCAACTGATAATGATAGAAGAGATTAAGTAAATACTGAAAAGAAAGAGAAAGCAATGCATGACCAATAAATTAATTGAATTAGACTTAGCATTTGAGGAATCTAATAATAAAAGTCATATGTTCTCCACCTCGAACTCTTTTCAAGATTGAATTTATTATTCTTAACTTCTTATCTCTTTATATCTTTATCTTAACTTCCCTTGACTCCCTTTATTCACAGAACACTCTCAATTCTCTTAATATCTTTTAATATTCCACGTAATCGATCTTGAACAGTAGAAGACAAACCAAATGATGAATTTTACTTAAGATTCCTTTAATATTAGCAAAACCCTCAAAAGCATTGAAGAATCCGATGGTACAAATCCAACTGGAAACAAAAGTACAAAGACATCTTTAATATCTCAATCACCATCACCATTTAAGAGATCTATATTCAATAGACAATAACTTATTAAACGCAATACTCACATGACTAAGATCTCTAACTAAAGATTCAAAACACAGTTCTAATCTCATCCCCATTTACTCGATTTACCAAGTGCCAATGCATCAACAGTAGCAGCTACCGATAAACATCAAATATAAGAAATAGATGAATTAATAAATAAAAGTCTATCTCAACAAAGTAACATAAACCAAATACATATTAAACCAATATTATTAAGTAATTCTCTACAAATACCTATTTGATATCATTCAGCATCCTACAATATATGGAAGTAAATGACCAGTACTAACACATTAACAATATAGATATACTTATATTAAGTGAGTATTCCACTTATAGATAGATCATCATCTAATTGAGCTAATAGACTTAATACACAGTCAATGGATTCTATTAATTATATAATGGGATCACTTGTCGATATGACTATACATTAATTATTATAGTGGTATGCTGTGTCTTTATCTTATGATGGGATTGGATGAAAAGGATAGTGAATTGGGAGTGTGGAGGTTTTAATGAAGGGACTTGTTGAGAATTTAGAGTGCTGGGAGAGTTGGTAAGTATCTTTTGGGTTTCAAAGGACTTATTCATTGGGGACATTCTTAATTGGGATGATTGGGGAGGAAGATGAAATAGATGGGTTAGTTGATATCGTATCTGGTTTGTCTCTAACTGTCTGGAAGTTAAATCTTAAATATAACTAAGTGAGTGAACAGAGTGAGGTGGTTATAAAATAATCATTGTTGAATGATTGACCATCTCTAATATCCTGATGGGAACGACCATGTTTGGGACAATATTATATCCTAAGCATGGCCAGAACACGGTTCTAGTGGTCAAGAAAATGCTGACAACGCCTATCAGTCTCAAACATTGGCGAAGGCAGAACAAAAAGCAACCCCACCTGCTTCCCCTTGCCTAACAAATGCAAAAGACCGTGCAACTGCTAGTGGTCTGCTCTAGATAAAGAAGTAAAAGACATTAAAGAAATTAAATAAGACAATATGAATCTGAATTGAAAGAGTGTTCACTTTAGTAGTTGTATAGTTTTAATATTGAGCTGATCATTTCCTCAAAGAAGGTCTTTACACTTTTAAACTGTTTGTCTTATTCTCTTTTCTGCTCTAGGTCTTCCATTCATATATGACGCATTCCTTCTTAACACTTTTTAAGCTCCTTATCTTCTTGGATAAATAGTTTTATCCATTTGAGATAAACAGTACATTATTCAATCATATTAATTCATTCTATATCTAAATATAACTCACACATGATCATCTCCATCTGAAATGCAAAGAAACGAACACAACATAGAATAGGAGAACAATAGAATCCACAGCCTTCCCATAATGAATACTCTAAATGATCCTCTTCCTCTATATTAACATCCCTTCCTTCTTCTTCCTCTTCTTCTCCTTCATTAACAAATATTAATCTTAATTCTCTCTTCCATGTAACTAATATGTAGTTACCAATTCTTCAGATGTAAATTCCATAGCAGATGATTACAATATACCTGATATCTCATCTTATAGTGCATCTGTATCGCTTGCATCTTAATACTCAATATGATCTTCTGCTATTAAATCTATTATTGATTAACTATCTCTGATTGTGTAGCTTTCGTTCATTGTTTCTTCTATTGTTAGTTACAATGGAATATTATTAAATAAGATGAGAATGGGTTTAATCTATGTTAATATCTAGTTTATATGGGTAGTATAAGTGGTATAGTTAGTAATGAGTGTAGTATTGATTGTATATCTACTGAATAAATGAATGTTATATATTATCTTATTTCTAAATTAGTAAATCATATCTATCGAGAGACGGAGATACCTTCTAGTGAATTGACTACACAACATTAGTTTTGCGATTCAATAGTCATTATTGATCTGTTGAATCTTTCAGAGGAAACGGGGAGGTTAATGTTCGACTCGTGCTTGTGAGCCAAT
>JAGYYO010000077.1:0-15879 GCA_021441625.1 Diophrys sp. 3 WChen-2021
CAAGACAAGACGTACTGACATGGCCCTGGACGGCCATTCTGATCAGTAGGATGCCATCCTTCATATATAAATTTAATTCTATCACTAGAATTAACACATCTAAGATTGGGGGAACCAGTAAAGGGATCTCTAGTTCATCTGAGTCCTTTGCCTAGCGTAAGCTACACTCATCTGCTTTTAGTCAGGAAGAAGCAGAAGAGAAGAGTTGAGAAATCCATCTTTGTATAGAAAGGGGAAGCTAATACTTATTGTGGGAAGGCTACTAATAAGAGAATGGGTATTGGAAACCGAAGACTGCATTATTATATTATTCACTTAGTGCTCTTGAGGTTAATGTTCAATCAAGAGGGCATTCTGCTTCGAGTAGATTTCAATCTGAGAGTGAAGCTGATTTAAATTATCTTCCTTAAGTTGTAAGTTAGGCGATAGAGTGTGCTTTTGCACAAGATCCTTCTCCTCTCAAGCCTAAAGCATAGCCTCAGTGTAATTCTTCAACTAAAGACATCCAGGATCAATATTCTTCAAATGAAGCTCGCGAATCTATGAAATTAGAGAGACTCTTCCAAACCTTAGCCAATAGTAATCCTACTTCTGCTACTTCATGACGTCTCATAAAGCAAGTTTAAGAAGAGTAGAAATTTCTTGATAAATAATAGGAGAAGTGGCACCTTATCTGGATTAAGTATGAATTCTCTCATGCTTGAATGTAATAACCTATTAATTAGTGGTGAAGATAAAGAAGAAGAAGGTCCTCTCATCTCTATAGAGCAACTCCTAGAGGATAGCAATAAAGAAATGAAACAGAAGTTCAATCTTCCACTGACTAAAACTTTGAATTCCGCTAAACTAATGCAATCTTCCCAGATTCATCAACTAAAGAACTTTCTGTCGTCGATAACATTCACTTTCTTTCTCAAACTTGAATTAGACTATATGACAGATGATAAATACATTGATAAATACCAAAAGAACCTATCATAATCAATGCGTACCTAAAACCCCTTAACCTACAAACCTTTTGTGTTTTGGAATATCATCCTCTTTGACTGGATGATGGAAGTAAGTTATGAGTTCAATGAAACATTTCCTTATTCATGTAACTTTTCACACAGGTATTTGAGTAAGGTACATTATATCAATAAGGGAGACTTGCCAGGACGATCAAACGTTTAATGATGGACCTACTTGTGTCCATGGATTACATCCTTCAAGTTCGACCCCTGGCCTGTAAAATAATTTGGGTAGATTAAGTCAAGCAGCTAAAAACTGCCTGCTATAACATAGACTCAGCCTCCTTCTCTTGGCTGCCACCTCAAAGCAAATTGCAATAGCAGTATTACTCTACCACAAGACAGTGGAGCTAAACTCCATAATTAATAATTAATGATGATATTGTCTTTAGTGAAATTAGTTTCTCAACAAATGAAATTATACACCAATCGTACCTCATAGTCCTAGAGTTATTAAACAAACTTAAGAGATCAAACTCTATTAATGAAACGATCTTTACTTTATCAGGTCTAATTCTGTCGTGTTAGTCTTGACACAGAGAATTCCATGCTCTTTATCTCATATGACCTTGGTTGGACCTTCTTAGTCAATAGGAGCTAAAACACGAGTTGTTCAACAGGAATCGTTTTGGAGTATATGTTGACTATATTAGACATTTAATTAATTAATAACGTTGTAAAAAATAATGGGGTCGAACCTGCGCTGATTTTTGGGGCCAACCCCATTCCCGCAGCGCAGGTTCTCTCCCCCCAAGAGTATCGAAGAGTACTTCTCTCAAATACAAACACAACTCCACATATAGTCAAGAATCTAAGAGGGGATGATCTTTTTAATTTTGAAGTAATAACAGTCTCGTAAATGAAAGAGAACTCCCACGTGATTACACTATTCAGGATGGAGATACTTGCCTGTACAGTAGATCTTAATAAGTTTATTCTATATCTCATTCATCAGACCCAGTAATCCCAGTGCTGTCTTTATACACCGTCAGATATCTTTACTTATTAATATATTCTATAAAGAAACTCTCTAATCTCTTCATATCTATCCACATCACTTAGAGGTAACAATCCTTTCTTTTGTTCTTCTGTCTACTGTTATCACCTAATAGGAGGCTATGTATTATGATATATAAGCTATGTACTTGCATTATTGAATGATTTAATCAATAAATACTAATAACACAATAGGTGATCTTAGTTAAAAGAACATAGACAATGTAATAGAAGATAGTCAACTAAAAGATCAGATTGCTTAACTTGAATCTATAATCTCAAGACTACGAACAGTCTGGAAGAGTTAGAGAGCACTTTTGAATTAGATAAGATAAAATAAACCATAATGGAAAATACATCCCTCCTAGCACCACCACAGAACAGATAGAAGAGCAATCCGAGTAAGGGGAAATGGTCTAGGAAACGAATAATAACAAAAATGACACAGGGATCACCTCATTGCCAATACTTTCACTGTTTAAAAGTTAAGACCACCTCCATGAGGCATCTGAAGCAATTTCTTAGTCCTCAAAGGTCACAGAACGAAAAGAAACATTGACAACCTCGAAATAAGAGTAACTCCAGAGTAAACTATCTTTGATTCTCTAGAGTTAAGTTGTAAAACTTATCTAAGCTCGTAAAGAAGGATAGCCTATAGCAATGACGTCACGCTCAACAGAGGTCTTGGAAGTGATGGTGTAGAACTCAACAAGAAAACATGAATATCTATTAGCCCCAACTTCCTAAAGGACCAATTAGTCTTAAGTAAGAGAACAAGTCAAAGTCAAAGGCAAGGCAAACAAAGAAACAAGGCTGAAGAAACTAATCATTAATGTCAAAATGAATATTGATAACTTGAAGAGTAAGAGAATTAAATATAGAGATATAAATGAGTAGTGCTATTTCATCAAGAGACTAAGAAGAGAAATTAAGAAAGAAGACTTTAAATATATTTCTATGATTGATGCAGTATAATAAAGAGAAAGAAAATAGTGTATAAATGCATTGAAGGATGTGGTACTATATAGGATAGAAGTTACAGCGAGTATGAGGGAGATTGTTAGGGGAGGCCAAAACCCCTAAACCCCCAATTCATTGTGGTCCTTCTCAGAATCGGGAAAGCATAAATGACTTTCAAGGTACCATCCTATTGAAATTAAACAAAGATAGAAAGAATACATCTAATGGGAATTCCAACAACAAGTAGAAAAGCTAGAAAAAGATAAATCCCATTTAGAGAAAGTAACCACACAACTTCATTAAGCAAAATCTGATTTAAGAACCAACAGCATCCAATACCTCTCTAACGAACTGAAGCTAAGTGAACTAAACAAGAACAAATCGTACTAATCTCCCAATAAAAGATGGCATTCCTTCAGCAAGCCAGACTTTAATGCAGAAGAGTACCTAGCATCTGACGATCTCCTTTCGGCAACAGCATAACATTAATCATCTTCTTTTTCCCCCTGGTGCTGGTTTCCCATCTTGTTTCATTTACTCCTTAGGTACTTCTATTTAAACCCACTTAGTCATGTATAAGAAACATTATTCTCTTAAATTTAGATGTATCCAAAGTATAATTTATTTAAGGAGCTGATTCCTTTATAGAATTTAAAAATTAACTACAATCAACTGGTTCCTCTTCCTCTGGAGGAGGGGGAACATTCTAAATGAGTGTAGCTCTGAATGAAGAGACAAAAGATAATTAAATTCCAGGTTCTCCGCTTGCCCACTCCCTCCCAACACTTCACTCTGAAGAGTATGAGGTTGTCCCTCAGGCACTCATATAAATAACTATGTGATCATCTACTACCACTGAGATAGACTCATATCATATGTGTTTTCCTTAATGATTGTTCCATTCTTCCTATTGTGTCTTAGATTCCATCTAGATGTTAGATTGTCTTTTTTTCATCGTAGTTTCTATCTTAAGTTTAATAGAATTGGTCAGCTGATGAATAGTTATATTGCATATTTTAAAGAGGTTTGGGAATCTCTAGTAATAAAAGGAGTTTACTGAATGATATAGTGAGTCTGAGGAGTGCTTTGACCGAAGTAGGTATAACCTGCAGCTGTTGGATCTGCACGAATGTGGACACCTCCATAGATATTTTGAAACGAGTTCTCTCTTGGGGCTGGGTCAGTTCTAAATCTAAGCATTCACTTTTCTAGTTCTCTCATTTTATCTACGAAATTGGCACTCTTCGTATTAAGGTCTTTAATTGCACTAACTATTGTTTTCTTTTCTTCCATTATTTATTTTAATTTTTAAGAACAAGTATGAATAAGATGAGCCCATTAGTTTAATCTAACAGATAAGACATCATCATTGACACCTATACGAATAATAAGATGAAGGAGTCAAGATTAAAGTGCCTAAGAATAGAAATATATAAATGATAGATTCAATTATTTGCTTTCCGTTTTTTTGATGATCCAATGGGTTTTGTGGTTTTGGGTTTTGGGAATTATTCTCTTCTATTACTATTGACATAATGCATTATGTTTAATGTCTTCGTAGTACCGAAGGCTAAGTTGAGACAAACAAGGAAACAGACCGTGCAATTGAACCGTGCAGGAAAAGATTCTAATTAAATTCGTGTATGATGAATTCCTTTAACCTATTTAATGTCTCCGTAACTTTCCTTTCCTAAAGAGATAATCAATCAATGGGGAACTCTTGTCTTCCTTGTTCAAGTGATGCAGGAAAATGGTGTTAGCATTCGATCTCTTGAAGAAATTCAATAAAAAAAGAACGGAGGTTCCAAACTCTCTCTGCTAATCATTTGAGTAAAGATGACGAAACGCTTATGTTGATTAATGAGCTTAGGTTATCAGCACTCTTTCTTACTTACAGAAGCAAGTAAATACTATCAATAGACAAGGGGTTTCTGTGTTGAAGGACCTGCCGAGGGTTATCTTCGATTCCCAACTTCTCTAAATGAGGAGTACGACATAACTATAATAAAAAGAAGTATTTGTGTTTAATATATTTAGGCGGGAGTTTAGATTCATTCCTAAATAAGTAATTTTATGTGTAGCTTATGTTCGATTACACTTGCGTGCCTTACTTCAAATCCTTTAGAAGCAGTTTTAGAATTTATTAGAGTACGGTTTAACCCTTTGTCTCTTATCTATAAAAACATCATTGCCCATATCCTCAGATCAGTGATGAAGGAGAAAGCCAATATTCTTGTTCAATTCAGCATTAAGTATCCATAATGTAAGATGAGATTTAACAAAGAGGAGATCTTGACTCAGACTCGTCAGTTATGAACAGAACACATCCATGTTTAATTTAAATATAGTTTCTCCCATTGGCGCTTGCACACTTGACAGATCATTGAATTGTGATGCTAATATTTTCTCGACTTTGTATCTTCTAGAATGTCAAAATTATGTCTAAAATCATAAAATATTCTTTTTATAATACAAGATTTCTTGATCGTCAGAAGATATTAGTCAATCAACATAAGACCAGGATAAGGGGCTTTAGGGTGTCAGGGTTTCAGGGTTATAGATGATGAAGGACCTGTCGAGATTGATATTCATTGAACCACTAACAATAGTATCTTTCATAATCTAAAAGAACCAAATTAAATGGATTTAATGTTTAAGGAGGATTTGTTTTTAAAAGTTGTGATTGGAGAAATTTTGGATATTAAGGTTAGTGATAGCACATAATAAGTAAAGTGTCAAACCTCTATTAGGCATTCCTTAATTCTCATTTCTAATAGAGAAGTATCACCACAGTCTGAGCTCTTAGGAACTACCATATGTTCTTCAAATGGAAGGTCAATGATGAATAAGAACTGCAAAATTTATTATAATCTTATATTTAATTAATCTAGACGTGGAAGTTTAAGGAGAGATGCTGCACTGGAGCGGCCCTTTCCTCTCTCTCTCTAAACCAAAGGCTATTGTGAATTCAAGTTTATAATGTAGATGACTCTCTGCAGTCCCAGCTTTCTATAACCACCATCAGATTGATACAGATATATAGGAGATGATGCAGAAAGTCCATGCCCAATATATAAATTGCCTAAATTGAATACTGACTAGACTGACTACATTAAGGTGAGCTTAAGAGTCAAATAAACTACTATTGCAGAATTGATTGATTGATTTGAATAACTCTAAATATGTCTTAATTTAATGTCTTTGCTGTCTTTTTTTTCATCTAGAGCGGACTACTAGCAGTTGCACGGTCCTTCTCATCTTGCTGGCCAGGGAAAGCAGGTGAGTTTGCTTTTTGGCAGCCTTCGCCCAGGTTTAAGGTTGATAGGCGTTGTCATCATTTTTCTTAACAGCATCTTAACGACTAGAACCTAGTTCTGGCAATGCTTTGGACATAACTTCGGGATATTATAGATGATCAATCATACAACAATGATTATTTAATGACCATCTCTATTGCAGATTTAGTAAGGACCTTACCTCTTCTTCTTTGTACGACCCGCTAAGTCCCAGAGATTCTAAGTCAGGACTTTAAGGATCATAATTTCTTCTTTTAAGACTTAATTCATTATTAATTTTAAATATTGAGACTACTAGTAGGATGTAGTTCGTTTAAGACTCAAATAGAGAAAGATTTCCTTTGACACTTCATAATATAGGCTTACTGATACCTTGAAATAAGTGTTGCTGCATAATAGTGCTTTAGTCTTCTTCTTAACTATGTCCCTACTAGATTATATATAGTTGCTGGGAAGACTCCTGATGGCATGAGCTTTTTGAATCCAACACCAGACCTGGATAAAAGTCAAAGATGGAAGAGAACCTTTTAGTCTGTGTCTTTAAAAATTTAATCTAATGCCAATCTTAATTAGATAGCAAGTCAGAGTTTAATTGAGCTCTCATCTAAGTTTATTAAAGTCGTGTTTAGAGATACTTTTCATTTTTATCTTTAATTCAATATGACTATTGGCTCACAGATAATAATGTAATGATGTGATGCTGCATAAGATTGCTTTACCTTCGTCCTAACAGATGCGGGTATAACTTCTTGAAGCATGAGCTTGAAGAAGCCAACAAGAGATTTACCTGAGACTGAATAGTTAGAATTAATAAAGATAGACAGACATAAAGCACTCCAATGGAGTACATCCAAAATTAAGAGTAGGAATAAGAGTTAAATTAGATTGATTATTAAATCCTCAACATTTAGTTTATAGAATACAAGTTTACTTTAGTCCAATCTTGTTCATAGCAAGCCCACTTCTCTTTTTTGAAGATATTGGACTTTATAACCTATTGTAAAAAAAGTTTTGATAGTTAGCACGCACATGAAGGAGGGTCCATGCAGTATGTTCCTCAAGGGGAACAACAAGAACCTCATAGGTTTGATGATTAGTTGATTGATTGATTGGTATTAAATGGAGATTCTAGGAATCTGATATATTCTTAAATTGATTTAAACACCTAAATAATCTTTCTTCATATTCGAATATGGTTTTACTTATTCTGCTTACAGTATGGCAATAATGCCTTATACAGGATCTGATTGGGCTCCTCGCCCTGTATTGTCTCCTCCTTCGGACCCATAATTATTCTATGGGAACACAAGGTCTAATCGCTTGCCTCCTCAAACCTCGCAATTTGCATCATTGTTTACTTGCAATTATCATTAGTAAATAGAGTGATATTCTTTTGAATATGAAGCTATTGCAGTCGTCTTTCATATTGGTGTCTCGGAATAATACTCTTTTATATCAAATGGGAGATCACGTCATTCGTTTGTTTCTTATAAATCAAGTCTATTCCATTTTTATTTAAGAATATGATTAGTTTGACTCTGATGAAGAGGGATGATATGAGAAAGAAGCCTTTCTCTCCATAGGGTGCTAGTTTCTAAGGAATGGATGTGGGGCACTACCCATTACATTTTAATCTAATGAAGTAAAGAAGGTGCCTGCATCATTGACCAACTCGTCAGCTCTTTCAAATCCTTTGAATTCCAAATAGAAAGTTACAACATCTCAAGGGGTCAAAGTAAGATATTAGTTTTAAAATTGATTGAAGAATCCTTAATCTGCTGATTCTAAGTGTAAATTTCAATTAAAGAAAAGTTCCTAATGGCATTAGCTCTAGCTATTAATTTGCCTCATTAATGATCGAAAGCCTCACTAAAAAGATGAGCTGCCAGGAATGAGCTGAAACTCGACTAACCTCTTTGAGGGTCTGCCGGAGGTAACGCAGAAAGGAAACCTTCAGGTGTTCTGTCAGCTCCCTCATCTTTGTGTGATCCTCGGCATCATGGTGACAAAGTCAGACATATTTAATTACATCATTATCATCATCAACAGATCGAACTATCGTGGTGTTGACAGTTGGACTTCTGAAGCTATTGAAGCCCTCAGAGAATCAGCCTCTTACTAAGATAAGATAAGAGATAAAAGATTACATAATTTCATCAACACATTGCATCGGGTAATTTTGCTCTACCTTCACTGTCTGCTTCCATTGATTCCATAGTTCGCCATCCCTAAGCCCTCGGTACCTGTCCATGCCTGTTAGTATATTGTTGAGAAGTTCTAAAATAGTGGATATTCAATTAGCTAATAAGATAGAGTACAGACGAATGTTGAAGATGGACTATAGACCTAAGTGATTGACCTTCAGCAGTTTAGAGAAAGTCAATGTCCCATATTTTTTTAATAATATCAATTGAAATACTGACTAAAATAATTCAATTTAAAATCGACTTAATTGTAAGCATCCTATGGATTAATTATAATATAAGTATGTAGAGGAGAGATGTCCCCAACTCCTAAGTTGAAGTTGAATCTTAAGCTTCTTCTTTCTCATACAATGTAGGACTATCTTTGCATTAGCCATGGAGTCCGACTTGTTGGAAGTCAACAGAATTCTGCTAATCCTGGATAATCCATTTCCGTTTTGGATATCTGTTTCCGGAGTTAGATTTAACTTGAGGATTATTCGAATGGGAGACATGAAGGGCAAAGAGTCCCACTTTAGGTAAGCAACGTGACATATTGTTTCTCAGAGATGCAGACAGACATGAGAGTGCCTTATGCAGCTTCCATGCTAGGCTGCCCCTTCATCTCAAGCAACTCTCAAGAGGCAAGGAGGATGTAAGCCATCCAACAACTTCGCACATAAATAAAATTTCAAAGAGTAATTAATTAACTACCAAATATGACTAATGTTATTAGTAATGGTTACTTACCATTAAGTTTTTTAAGCTCTCAGACCTTAAAAAAGGAAAGTTCTTTAATGAGTCTTCATTGCATGTGTATGATGCACACAGTATGTTTTCTTCTTATGGTTTAATCATGCTTCAGACTCTCTTCTTCACGGTCCTCCCTTGTCTTTTAGGTCTCTGATGAGTGCATCCTTGTCAGTGTCAAACAAAAACGAGCTTACCATGCCAGGGCAGTTGAGTCCTAAGTTGATGTGGATTCTGCGCATAAAGAGAATGTGTCAGAGTCAGATCTCAGGAGTTGCTCTGTTCATTGAGAACCTGTCTGGTTAGGCTATGTCGATTAATTATAAATCACGTTTATGCTGACTCTAGCTGAAGTGTGGAATGTTATCACAGACATATGTTCTCATGGCAGAAGATTTACATTCTCATGTCTCACTTCAAATTCCTTGAAAGCAATTCTAGAATTTACTGGAGGACATAGCAGGGATCGATCTCCTTTGGGTCTCTTCTCTCCTGTATCAGAGATGAAAAAGAAAAGCAAGACTTCTGCAATGCATGAAATGAAATTATACCAGCATAGGGGAATTCTGAGTTATAAGTATATAATGACGAACTACAATCCAGACTTAAGCTCTAAATTCCGTATTCAAGTGTTACCATTAAAGTGTTTTAAGTTTGAAAGTAAGGGATTCGAATTTATTATCCCAAAGTAATTGGCATACACGATTGCCCACCTTATCCCCTGCTTTAAAAGAATTGCAGCAAGTTCGGTATTTCGCACTGTCTCAGGCTCTGATCTTAGTCGGTGGTATTCTCCCTCTCCCAAATTGCTATTTAAGACCTCTCGTCACTGAAAGTAAATCCCAATTTGATCAAATAAAATTGTATAATGGGCACAATACTTAAGTTCATCTAAAGATCACTCAGTGTATAAACGACTACCAAATATATTGTGAATGCTTCAAAAAAAAGAATCTTAGACTCACGCCTCTAGGCATGGTCAACACTCTCTATCTACATGACAAGTTTATTGAGGCAGGGAGACACTGGTTAGAATTCACTCTGTTTCTTCTCTCTTTAAACATTATTCCTTTGGATAAAAGATAAGAGATGAAAGAGAGAGTAAATGTATTTGCTTTATTAAGCATTGAGTGGGATTCTTTTTTAAAAAATCATTTATTTAAAGATGTATTTGAATCTTCAGTAGTGACTGAGGAGTAATGCATGAAATGATTCAGAAAGAATGAAGTCATATTAGAAAGTTTCAGAGTGATGTGTGAATTACATACTTGGTATTGATGTGAACATTGAACCCTCTTTGTCAGTCAAATCATTTACTGACATAAGAAATATATTTTGTTATGACCCTCATCTTTTTTTAAGATGCAAACTGACTGAGACTGCTTATGGGATATGCACTGTTCGCAGATTTAGCATGACCTTTAATTAGACTGCATGAAAATCGTCCAGAAAGCCATCAGAGATAATCTGGAAGAGGAAGCTCTTTCAAAGACAAACCCCGCCAATTTCGAAGAGAATTTTATGATCAAGGCAAGCTTGCCCCATTGGGAGAGAATTGAATGAAAAATTTCTCAATGTAAGAGGATGAAAAGTCAGTCTTAAGAAATAATCTCTTAGAACTAATCAGTGAAAGAATGAAGAAGAATCCATCAAACAAGAGGGGCTAAATTAGCGAAAGAGTTAGATCAGTTGCGCAGATATAATCTGGAGGCGGCAATGAATCGGCAGGTCAAATAAAGAATGAAACGAACTTATAAAGAGCAAACTTATCCCTTAATCAGTTACTGATTTATTTGAACTTGAACTTGAAGCATTGAGTGGCCACCAGGTAAGAAGCCTATTGAAATTGTTATTACAGAAGGATTTCATGTAATAAACATGGTAAATATTTGTCCCTTGATTATCTCGCTTATGAGTGCGAATTGGACATGGATGACACAAAAATAGCCCATGTTGTGGATTCCCCCCTCTACTAAGTAGAGGGGGACAACCAACTAAGTGGGGATGCACTAGAACCTCACTGACACTATTCATATATTGAAGTTAAAATTTGAAGAAGTTTAAATATTACACTTAATGATTTTATTACCGACAGTCTAAAAGCTTATTATTATGATTACTTCATCTTATATTAATCATGACTGTGAGTCTTTTATAACTTTCTTAAGAGAGATTAACCTTAATATAATTATTATGTAGACAGAGTTGGGTAAAGGTGGGGATATAGTAGGAGAGATCTGGATGAATGAGAAAGTCTTGATGACAAGTCTCTAGATGATGTCAAAGCTGGTATATGCTCTGATCACGACTCACCCCTAGTACATCTAATCTGATTTTATCTTCAATCAATCAATCTTACCTTTGCACAGTTAAAGATTCTTAAATTCTGACGATGCAAAGAAATAGGCACAACATGCTCCTAATATGAATAGGTATTAATCATTAATTGGAGATGTCTGTAAGCACAAGTACAGATGGGATTGGATCCAAAGTGACAGTTAAAGGCTTGTACAGGTATGCAGAAGATACAGGTTATCTTCTGCCTTCACCGAAGAGTGGGGCTGCTACTGAGGAATACCTTGTAGGTATTCTTAATTGAGCTCACTTATCAGTAAAGAAATATGAATGCAAAGTTATTGTTACTCCTAAAAGAGTTTTGTGTACAAAGGTTGACCTCATGACTATTATTAATAAGCAGATCACCGAAAGAAACTGAAATCTTATGGTCTTTCTAATGATCCAGATAAAATCTTTTTGATGACGTTGGCTTAACACCTTGATCTTCTAATGATTACTTTAAAACAGGATTCAGACGAAGATGAAGAGATAAAAACAGAAATTTCTCTTCCTAAAGATCTTTTTCTTAATCTAAATCCTCCCTCAAAGAAGCAAAATTGTACAAACAAATAGAGTAAAAGAGATTCATTCTGAGCTAGATGGCAGCAATGAAAGAAGCAAGAGTTTAAGAGGACATATAGGGTGAAGTAACCAAGGTGGAAGAGTTGACAAACCTAGTGGCTATTTTGCAACACGAGATAGAGGAAAGAGAGTAAAAGACATGAACATTGATGCTTGAGTTATTAATTAAATATAAAATCATTAAATCAACAATAGTTTTTTGCGACATTGTTAAACCATCTGCAATATTTAGCCAGTGGGGATGCTTTCGCAAGTTCTCCTAATTACATGTTTCTGTTGTTCACTGTCTAAAGTCTTATCAATGGTTAGAAGAGCCATAACCTTTTGTATTTTGCTTTGCAAGCGCTCCAGTATTTTTCGATTGGGTTGAACTATTGAAAATCAAGGGTACTTTTAGCTTGCAGCACAGTTCTTTAACTCTATTACTTTAGTGATTGCTTTCATTGTCTCAGAATATTGCCCAAGTAGCGCCCTGCTTGCCATCTAAATCTTTAATAAATTCTTCAACGTCAGTGGAATTAATATAGAACTCTTTAACTCTGATCTATTCTATACCTTATTCTGAAATCGCTCCCATCACAGTCTACTTGGTACGTATTTTATCTTCTTGTACTAGATTCCGAATCTTTTGTAATATCTCCTGAGTGTAGAGTAGCTAATGGACTTAACTGTTTATTTTTAAATCATCTGCACTCTTTCTTGGAGCGAAAGAGACTACCATTTCAGTAACCATTGGGAAGACGTGATCATTAATAGTCCTTGGGTGGATAGCTTGGAATGTGAGTACTTCCGGGACTCGTGCGACATTGGGATTGTTGAATTATCCGTAGTTTTAACTATTCTTCTAATTGTACTTATAGTGATGGGAGTAATCTAGGAAATCGATTTAACTGTTAGTCTTGATGCTAAAAGATCCCGAACTTAGCAGGCCTATCCATGAGACAACTTCATGCACCTCCGTCTGGGCTTTATTTGTCTGAGAGTTTGCGTACCTCTGGAAATTTCAATTCTTACTTTTTCAATTGCTTCTGCAAGAATGCGTGTCCTCATAGGCTTACCCAATGATTCTCTGATGTCTTGATTGCTAATTAAGCTCTCTCTCTCTCTCAATAATCTGAAACCTGCTTTTAGGCAGTGGTTGACTTTTATTAAATGGGTTAACTTTGGTTAGATGCCGGGGAGTTGTTCATATACTTCAAAGAATAAGCGGATCCCTGTGATAATATTCCTCATAGCTAATAATGGAGCTCTCTCCCGCTCCGTTACCTCCTTCAGACCCTTGATTGCATCCCCAAGGGAGAACGGGCTCTATCGCAGATCACATCTTAAAAATGAGTTTTACATTTAGGGTTCTTGAATAAGATCTGTTAAGGTATTTTCTACTCTTCCAATAAGCACATCAGGCACTTTCAAGCACATTTCTCGTGTCAATTCCTAACTCCTTAACATCGACTTCCGCCATTTGTCTCTTACGCAGCTAACTTCTTCTTCAAGCTTCCATTTAAATTTAAAAGTCAATTAAGCTCACATAAGAATACTAATGTTCTTCTCTCTTGGCCCTCTTGCTCTTGCCAATAAGTGTCGTCTTCATATTCAATTTATTAGTGAAAAATACTCAATCCTCGCCTTCTATTCCAAGCCAATCCTAATTCATATGTTAATAATGATTCTCAATAATATTCCTTACTTGATTCATCACAGTGAGCGTATAAGCACCCTTCTGCTTCATATTTGTTAGGGCCTTCGTCAAATTGAGGAATCTCTGAGACAAAAGGATGATTGAAATAAATCTTCAATACAAGATGAATATCCAATATTAAAGAATTAACCTTTGTAGAAATCAATAAAAATATTCTTACAATAAGTGATAAATCAAGAGTAAACAAAATATATAAGAACTTTTCTTTTTCAGACAGATCGATCCCTATAAGGCTAAAGGATCAGAAGTGACACCTTTGCTTTACAGACGCTCAATGGCTTTACTCTTCCACACCTTTTCTCTCTACTGCAACTCTGTAGTGTTGTTGTCTTAGTTGCGCATTACCTTTGACAGATTCAAATGGATTTGATCATTCCTCAAAGTAGGCGGCTGAAAAATACTTAAAGATATGGATAATGTTGAAAATATCAAATTGTGGTTACAATTAATACTGTAGGATATGAGAGACATCATGAAAATTTGATTTGAGCAAACTTAATCAATTAAGCTCTTCTTTAATATTGAATGTTCGAGTAATAAGTCATTGTCCTTGGGCATTAATTGGGAATAGAGAGAACTATAAAAAATGACTAAAGTCATGTGAATTACTAGGTTAATTAACTCTATTACCCCAGAGGATGATCCTTGGAGATATGATATTTATTCATATCCCATTTATTAAAGAATCCCATTAAAACGTAGATAAAGATTGAGATGATTGTGAGATAACAGGTGGAACCAGACTGATAACTAGAGACATGATGACAAGTCCCTGGCTGATGTTAAGGCCAATCGAAGGTGTCACTCTCTCATTCCTCTAAAGACTTTAAGTAGAGGCCTTCTAATCCTTAAATAATGATTCATTAAGTCCATCATCATCTGACAATTGACTCGCAGTCCTTTCTTCTTCTTTTTCTTCTTCTGATGATTCATTTAGCACTTCCGTCATTATCAAGACTTATTATATATTAGTTGCTGTTCGTTAAATCTTACTCATTAGGCTTCTAATATATGACATCTTACCATAATTCCCTTTGAACTTTAAATGGCGTAAATCATCTTAGTTAGTTTGACTAATGCCAGATGCTCATAATAATTTGCTTATGGCTTTAAGTTGGGCAAAACAATTCACTGCCATGTAATTCTTGACATTTGGTATAAGAATGTATAAGTATTTGGAGGACGTTCAGGCACATATGCTATACTACTAGCAGCTAACAAGGCCCTTGTCTTCTTTACACACTTTCTATTGCATGAAATATCAGGAGTCTTTGATATTTCTTCTTGGTTCTAGCTAACTTGCTTCCGTCTGCGATTTAAGGGACGAAACCTTTTATTTGTTATTATTAATTATGGAGTTAAGTGAATGAAATGCTAGACAACAACGACTCATTGGTTTAAGTCTATCGAGTAGAGAGTTAGGCAGAATATCACTAGGTAACCTTAAATGGAACTTTTATAACAACATAAGGAGATCGGCAGTTAGTGCTTATGTCCCTAATTTACATGTGACAAGGTCCATGGGAGAGGAAGGCATAAGCTTTGATCCAATCATTGCTATTATAGATTTTATATTAGGATTCATGGGTAATTCAGTCAAAGGTGAAGATAAGAGATCTGATTAGACATACACCATTCATACTCCATGTTAATAATCCTTCAAATACTACAGTTCTCTGTAGGTCTAAGTATATTGAGAGAGAGAGAGAACCTTTATTTAAATAGTGATTAAAGCAGAGCTTCTCAACAGAATAATCAAAAAGTGACACATCTGTGAGTTGAAATTGGCCAGTAGGAAGACAGGGGTAGGGGATCGCATCCCTTAAGCTCAAAGAGGAGCTAGTACATGTTCTTGGAGCAACAACTTCCAAGACAAAAGATGAAGACTATGCAATCCCTGCCCCAGCGTTGACAGAGCACAAGCCAATGAAACACTCTGTTGTCATGGAAATCTGTTCAGATATTGGTATTCGTGCTGCTGCCCCTGAGGGATAAGCCTCAGTTGATACTTCTGATATTGACCACTGTGCAGTCAAAGCGAGGGACACTCCCATTGATAGCTTTGC
>JAGYYO010000078.1:0-15779 GCA_021441625.1 Diophrys sp. 3 WChen-2021
CTCTGTGGGTGGGATGTATTCATATGGGAGGGAAGGGGGTGGAGAATGTAAACGTTGCGAGATCATTATATGAGGATGGAGGGAGAAACGATGGAGGGAGGGGAGAGGTAGGAATACGGGGGTTTTACTTTTGATAGATTAGGCGGTTTATTAAAGATGAATTATTAGGAAAATATCGTTATATCTCTGCTTCTTCTTCTTTAATTATGTCTTGAGGACAGTCCAAAGGAGAGAGACTACATTTACCCATCCAAGGACAGTGATAGTTCTTAAGTTCTTAAACAAATAATCAATCCTTGTCTTTTGAGGAGTGAAGTTCTTTTCAGCCAGTCAAGACTGCTTCCCTTGTTCCCCTCTCTATTTGAGTCTTCATTCATGTACGTCTGGGTCTACTGGGCTTCCAGATCAATCTGTCTTGCTCTCAATGCACTCTCATATAGTGAATTGACACCTGCCTATTAGGTTTATTGTCTGACAATCTCTGCCTTCTTAACTTCTTCCCTGTGCATCTCTCCTACACTTCCATCTATTGTGATAGCTCCATCTGCCCCCACTCCACACTCAGTCTCTACCTGAATTGGTCTTATCTCTTCTATTCCATCGTTGTTCATCCTAGGGTAATTGGGAGAGGTCTGACACATGACGGCCTGATTCTTTTTTAGGATGCCTTCATCTCTCTCTTTCTGGTATTGATTTTAGTTCTCCCATCCTGGTTTGTGCCATCTTTTATCTCTGCATGTGATCTCGTTCTATTTGATTCATCCCCTATGGTGCCTCGTTCTTAGGCTTCTCTCCCAGCATCGGCTCCCTAGATGCTTTCCATTCTTTTCTGTAGCATTTGATGATTGAATGTGTAGTCTCTTCTTTGTTGTCTTGTAAATTTCCATGTTGTCTTCGCTGTTTCTGCTATGGCCTTATATCTAGCTTTAGAGTTTGGGAGCCTTTCTCCATTCCTCAGCTACCCCCTTGCTCACTATTACTGGTTACATATCTTTAATCTACTGCACACAAGAAATTGCGTCTTCGGATGTTTTATCTTGTTCTTTCGGTGCCTTACATGTTTAAATGGCACTTTCATTTGGATCATTCTCGTCAATATCTCTCCCCATGGTTGTTTTTCTGGGGGAGTCATCTGATTTTATCTCATTAAAGTTTTTGCCTCATCCTTGAGAGCATCTTTATTCTCTTGTTAATTCAATTAAAGAATGTTTTTGACAGAGAGGTAAGTGTTCTTTTTTAACTTAGGTACTCCCTACACTGAGACCATTTTTACCTGTTGGCTCTTTGTGAGACTCTTTGAGGCTTTAAGGGCAAAGTATTTTGTCCTTTTTCCGTCTTCAACACGCCTAACTAGAGCCTTGGCCGACGTGTTGCGTGTTTCTTGTGTCTCTTCTTTCTCCTCTCGGTCAAGAGGGAGTACGTAATTATATCTCTAGAATATTATTTAATCTTCACTATTTTATTTATATAATAGAGCAACACTAATTCGTGATTGTCAAAAACAAGTACAGCATTCTCAATTAGATTGAGTTCTTTCTCTTAATATTCAGTAGGCCTCCTATGTTGAATATGTATACTTCCCATCCAATTCTTCAAAGACAATTTAATTTATATTATTTCTTAAGACAAATGTAAGATTAAGATTGAGATTATAGCCCCCTACTCTTGTCGATCTCATTCATACTTCTAAGACAGGAGGAAATGCAATTTATCTTTCAACATCCATAATCATTCCATCATATATTTAATCCAAGTCGTCTGCATAAATAATTAAATGGTGACGTGTCACTAAGGGAAGGAGGGGAAAGACTACTATTCCTGAGGGGAAGTCAGCTTGAAAGAGGTAAAGGAGGTAAAGTTGCCTTTTCTTGAGGTAGAGCTGCAGTTCCTTGTTTCAATTCTTGAGACTCTTTGTTAGTTTGACATTTTGGAGAAGAGTTCTTTGAGAGATGTGCTGAAGCTTGAGAGGATGATGAGAGGAAGAGTGTTTGTCTAGTGGAGGCTTTTCAGAGTGTTTGTAGATGCGTTAGGGTTTGCTTTTATTAGGTCAAGAAGGAGGGGTTATCATCTTGGAGAAGTCTTCAAGTCCTTTGGGAGAGAGGAGTGGTCAGGGGAAGTGTTCTTATCCCATAATTAATAACTCCATTAATCCAAGTCAATTCCTTCTTCTACCTTCTAACATTAAGCCTAGTCTCTGTTTCATAGAATTCATAATTCATGTGGAATCTATCTCTGAATGACTTGATCCCCATATGCCAAGAACCTTGATCTCATCGTAAGTCATACATCATTGATCGACACAATCAAACATTCCTTAATAGAGTTAAATCTTTAGTTATTAAGTATATCCCATTACTATGAGTATCTAATCACTATTAACATGTTCGTTATTGTTAGATGAAATTAATGTGGATGTCTATTAAACATATAAAGTAGAAATGAAAACCTATCTATTAAACTAATATTGCATTTCTGGACTATAGATGGGTTTAGTTGTAATTCATGTCTAGTAATTACTCAGCATTTGTATGAGTGGAGAGAATAGAAGTTGCATTACACTTATGTAAGTTTAGGAACAGTGGGATGTTATAAAGAAGGCTTATTGTTTTAAATTCTAATTAGATATCTCTTATAATAAGAAGTACTATGCTATCACTTATTAAATAAGACAATAAAGAAGCTGTAACCTGAAAGAAATAATTAAACTTAGGAATGTCTGCATCTATAACTTGTCATATCTTAGTTTCTAATTTAATAGATAAAGAGACAACTACTTTCTTTTATTAGACTCTGTGTTTACCGTTCTCTTAGATTATAAATTTAAATTGAGAAAAAAGGAATTATTATTTAAATAATCCATATTCTTTTAAAGATAGAATATAGGATTAATATTTATGATATGAATTACAGTTTTAATAATTATCTTGCATCAACAGTTGTCACAGAAGAATGTTAAATAGGACGGAAAACTAACTCTTCCCTTGAGATAAACTCTTCCAAAGACTCTCCCTCTGAGCACTCTTTAAACCTCCTTTAAACTCTCCAACCCCTATCTTTATTAACTCATTATTAAGCAGAACACCTTCTCTTCCTTCTCCTATACTCTCAAGCATCTCTAAAAGTCCAAACATACAAAAACCCTAACAAAAAGAAGTAAAGACAAATGAAGTATACTCAAAAGTGTCTTTGAAGTTGTTACAACATTCCTCAAAGCAAAAGAAAGACTCTCCAAGGTCCTCCTTCTAGAAGAAGAGAATACGACACAACCCTTCCTCTAACATAGGACGTGCTAAGTTTAAAAGATTAATGACGGTAAGTTGTCAGATAAGAGATAATCTATAAGTAGAATTAGAAAAGATGTTTGATTAAAATTGACCAAGAACTGATCCCTTCTGATCAGGTTTAGTTTCAAGGGTAAAACTCTAATTGAAATACTTCTCTTAGCTATATTTATCATTAGTCTTAGAACCTCTACTGTGACAGCTGTGTAAATATGCTAATTAAATAATGGCAATCTCTGTTCTCCCTAATTGACTATAGATTCGCACATGCAATTGAATTAATAAAGCAATTACTGCAATATAGATAATTGTTTGCACATTGGAAACTGATCTCTACTCTGAAATGAAAGAGATTAAGTTGAAGATTGGAGGATGTCCCAATGTGCCAGGACAGACTCTTTGTTTGATATATCAAGACCTAAATAGTTATGAAACAGATGCTCAGAAGTTTGCTAACAATATCTACGTAGGTTGAAGTTGAGGCCAAAGAATCCACGAAGGATGCTTCAGAGACTAGATGTGGCCCATGTCCTTTACTCCTTAAATAAAATTTGTATTTCTAGTTTATCTAACTAAGCTATTATGAGTCAAACACGACAATTCCTAAAACCTAATGTCCTACAACTTGGTAAGCATCACTCCATTAGATTAACATGACACAGGATCATGAGAGCATGGAGAAGGAGAGCCCACATGGGATGTCAGTCAGACAAACAACAGCCTCCATAGGAGTGACAATGCTGTCTTCATGAGAGCAATAAATATAGTCAAAAGAGGATTTGAGCCCAGCCGACCTGCATTTGCTAACTGCGCCCTTGAAATGCAGGTCAGCGGAGCCCCATGCAAAAAATTGAAGGAGTAGCATATTAAACCTCCATTGGAGTCATGTTTTGATTTTCTCTTATGGGAGAAGAAAAAAGTCTCCATTAAACTAATTTAATTAGGTAAGTTTAATCTATTAACTTATCTTGTCAGAAGGTTCCAACAACTTAATAAGTCGAAAATCGATCATGAATATGCAGACAAAGAACCCTCAGATAAATAACTATTGATTTTACATATGAATGAGTCTAGGTCAATGAATATTTTCTGAGTAGATAACTATGTTTCCAAATCAGTAGGGATGATACATACCATAGCTTTCTAAAGACTTTGAATGAATCCTCAAATGAAACATGCTCGACACTCTATAAATACCTATCTTCAATTACTTGCAAATAAACATTTCAAATCTTAATCATTGTTCATCAAACTCCATTATGAAAGCTTAAGACTTCCTATAAATAATAAATCAGGGATATTGCTTACTTTAAATTCTATTCAATCCTCCTATCATAATTCAAATAGACTCAACTTAAGCATCACAAGCCTTATAACGTCTGAAACTATTAAGAGATTTCTAATTAGTGTACAGTAATATTGCAGTCCAGAAAAGAGATCAAATTATCAGGATAAAGGTTCTTATTAGCGAGTACTATATCCTAGAAGCATGCCATTGGAGAGAGAGTAAACGATAATCTTTCCAATAAAATTTCAAAGTGTTCCTACTCTGTGGAGAACATTCAAGAGAAAGCACAGACTGTAGTGACAGTCTATTCTACAAGTAAAATGGATGAATAGGCATTAAGTCTTTCAACTGTATCAGAAGACCATGATGAAGAAGTAGAAGTAATGAAAGTTAATAAGGGATTTCAATAGATCTAAGCTATTGAATCATTTACAATAGGATGATTCATAAAAGAATAGCAGAACATGGATCATCAATGAGGTGTCAAAAACATTATAGTTTTCTTTGTTTTAACTAGATTATACCTGACAACTACTTAGACATTGGGAGATGAGTGCAACTCATTATGTTAAATAGAGCATGGATGTCAATGAATAGATTCAAGATGAAACCTGCTGATGGATCTCCTAATGAATCTTGTGGATATGATTTGAGTTGTGCTGATGCTAATGATAACAATATTTTCGAATGCACTAACTAAGTTGACAATAATAATGTTGATTGATTGATTTAGATTTAACTCTAAATCTGTCTTTAAATTTCTCCTCTTTAATGTCTTTTTATTGTTTAGAGCCGGACTACTAGCTAAGGCACGGTCCTTCTTATCTTTTTAGCCTGGGAAGCATGTGGGGAAGCTTTTTGTTTGGCTTTCGCCTGTGATGAGGCTGTTGGACGTTGTCAGCAATCTTTTTAACAGCATTATAACGACTAGAACAGGGTTCTGGCCATGTTTGGACATAACATCGACTCAAACGTCGTCGAACCAGTCAGGATATTAGAGATGCCCCATTCATGTTGGATAATCAACAATGATTGATATCTGGGCATCTCTAATAATAATGTTTGTTACCAAGAGACATTTACATTGAAACAGTAGCACTAAGAAGGACATTGATTCTTACAAATCCAAACTAAGTTTATTTCAACTTTTGAGTAGGAGATATCTTCCACTACTTGTCTTTAATTCACTCTTAAGATTGATCCACTTAAGTCGATTATTCATCTAATTTTTTTCTCAAAGTTACCTCATAATTAATCGCTATCTAACTATAATAAATACCTGATTTGTCATGAATTAGTAATTAATAATTGAATACTTATTTATTAAATTATCCTTCTAATCTATAGATTCAGATGCAACTCTATATATTTATACTAAAGACCTGTGATCCCCTATAGGATGTGGAACTTCTTTTAGTAGAGCTCTACTAAGATAGACTTCTTGGTGTGCCGAACAATAAGACTATATGTTTATCATTTACAACCTGAACATTTAATGTCATGATATCTAGTGTTGGAATTAATACGCGAAGGTTTTCTCTCGATTAGTAAATCAGGTTAACTTATCCTGACTATGTAGTCTCTCATCCAGGTAATTCCCTCCGATAATCTTGTTAATGATAGTAACTCCTTCTTAGATCCGACTTGTATTATTACAAGAGGATTAACACCCTACTGTAGTTGTTAAATCTTATCTAAAGCTCTTTTGAATTTATTAAACTCTACTGTTGCATGGGTATGTCTTTGTGAGGTTATACTTGATTCAGGTATGTCCTACTAGGGTATTAAAGGGCGATGACAATCATGCGTCCAGGAGATTACAATAATTATTAAGGGACTTGAGATATTGGGTTAATAAGGACTTTTAATATGCTCTTGTTTATCTTGTAGAGCATTCTTATCAGTCATGTACGCACTATTCTCTCTCTTTTGACAATAAGTACCTGAGCATTCTTAGTGGTATAGACTTCTAATTAATTTACTTCCATATTGAAATTATGGCATGCCATTTGACATGAAATAATTGAAAAGTGGAATAGTAAGATTGGGATCCAAGATCCACACCTGTCTACTCTATTAGACCAGCTGGATTTTCTGAAGAGACATGCATGGGAAAAGCCCCATCCACCTTTATATATTAAACTATCGTTCATTCCAAGAGATATCACTATATGGTTAACTTTTCCTACTAAAGATTAGTCTTCCACTTCTGAGTATGAATGATTTACATTGGATCAGACGAGCCATAATAAACCTCACCTAAGGTTTCCATGGCAACAAGGATAGGAAGAGGGTCCTTTGATCTTGACAGCTCTTACTGATGGCTCCAGACAAGATGGTTAACGAAAAGTTAATTCAAATGAAATGACACTTTAAAGACAAGACCTTGTTACGTTGAATAAATAAAATATTAATGTAGGAAGTTTTCCAATTTTTTTCATGATCCCCCTGTTTCTCATTTGAAACCATTTAATTAAATGACTAATCCATCTCATGATCTTTATGTTGCCTGTGGAGTACTTCACTTTAGCTAACTCCTTTAACAGTCTGATGGAGAACGAATGGAGAATCAACTTCGAATACGGCTCCAACTCAGAGGCACCTTCAAGTCCTCTTCGCTTGCTAACTAGATGCTCTTTAGGATTGTTAATTATTTTCCATTTACAACTAAAGGGTGCAATGGAGAAACAGGGGATCCAACAAATAATAGGATTAGTTCCTGGGGCATGTAGGCAGATTGAGAAGGGAAATCGATACCTAAAGACATCATGGAAATAATACAGAAATATTTGAGCTGTATTTTATTTGTATATCAATTTAATTTAGATCTATTCTCACATTTTCCCTAACTAGGTTTAACTAAGGATGTGAATGTGACATACCGTTATATTGAAAGAAGAGGAATTCTTTGGAAGCTAAGGAGATAATTAAGGCACCAATATGTATTAATGAAGTTGTCTCTCATTTTTAATCTCTTTAAGTATTCCTGATCGATCTCAAGACTAAACTTTTTAAGGACAACTGAGCTTTTGCTTAGTTTCAATTATACTTGTTTCAGAAAATCAAACTTTCAATCGATTTTGTTAACCTATTTTTTATTATTCAATATAAGAATTAATGCTCTGGAAGTATTAAATTCCTCACAACAGATTCACATTTCTGTTAGGAATTCTAAATCTAAATGAAGTATTTATCTATTGATGATGATGTGAATATATTAAAGGTTGCGGTACTTACCTTGGAATAGTGTATGAGATACTCAATAATAGTCAATGACACGCCAGATTCTTAGATGCTCCATAAGAACGAGCTTGTAGGAATGGAGTTATCAATATCACAGAAGATCAGATGAATGTGACTTTGTGTAGTCCATGTTCAGGAAGCAATGGGATGACACTTTAACTCTGAATTAAGTCTTATTAAGTTGATCGATTATCTTTGTAAATGCAATAGTGAACAGATCATGGTTGTTAAGGACGAGATAAATTCTCATCTGTTTTATCTAAAGAAGATACTCTCCTAGTGGCAATGTTTAGTCTTAATTGCTTTAATAAATCAATTGATATCCAAGTTTTAACCTCTGACGTCACATTAATTAAATTAGGGAAGCAACGCCTGGAAATAGCTCGGCCGTAGTGAAGGCAAAGTCCCGAAGGTTGAAACATAACTCTTAAAGCCCGCGGATTCAAGGGACATGGACAGGTACCGAAGGCTAAGGGATGCCGAATTAATGGAATCAATGGAGATAGACAGGGAAGGTAGAGCAAAAGTACCCGATGCAATGTGTATATGAAATGATGTAATCTCTTATCTCTTATCTTATCTTATATCCAAGTTTAAGAATTGGATTTAATTATTCCTTAAACTTTATATGAATTTTTGTAATAACAAGCTAGACGAAATAGAATCTAATAAGAATATTATGAGTGTCTTTCTTGTCCTTATTAATCTATGATGCCTACTCATTAATTCATAAATCAAAACAAATCAATATTAACTTGTCTAGAGAATGAGCTTTCTCTATTAGTATTTTCATCAAGTATCCAGTAAGAAGGGCAATAAAAAACTCAAAATAAGATGGTTAGTCAATCTAAATGAATTCTGTCAAGGAGCCTCAGTCTTCATCTATGTCCAATTTAATCAGCCAGAACTATATTGACTCCCTAACATGTCCATGATGGATCTTCTGTCATAAGTTTTAAGTATGGTATTCTTGTTTGACATGAACAGAATTATCTTTCTGTCAAGTGAATACAAGTATGAGCAGAGGCGGAGATGGATTTTTAGTGTTGTACATTCTTATGAAGCATCCTGGTTCCTTAAGTCGTAACCCTCGTGAGTCTCGAATGGCGATCCGTGGAATGTTTAGAACCACTTGATGAATTTTGCTGGCTTATCATTGATTAAATGGGTCGATCTGTATTAATCTCCGAAGGCTTGTCTTTTTATAATGATGGGCTGCTCGCATCCAGTTACGTATCTTGGGATATTTCACATGTGAAGACGATTCCATTGATCATATTTATAATGGTTCCATTGGAAGAAAGCCATATTTTCTTTAATTTGAATTCTTCTACTCTCTATTCCTAGGAGTGATGCAAGTGTAGTTGACTCCAACTTTATATTTCTTGGCAGTGATGGCAACATCAATAGTGACCTAGTCGTTATTTTGATCTATATATATTCCATTCATAAATCGTTATGCTTGAATTGAACATCAAGGAAGGAAGGATCAATTGTCCTTAATCATTTTCCAGAATATTGTTAAGATGTGACACAGAGATTTTAACAGACTCATTCTACTCCAACTCTGTTGGTCATTGAGTAAGTAGCAAGAAGTATGTACTGAAAACTTCCACTCTCACAATCTGCTTAAGGAATGATTAACTTGAAAGTTCTGAAAGTAATAATCATTTAGCCCTCCCTTTGTTAATAATACATAACATTGATGCATCCGAACTCATTTACTATTCTTATTAAGAGCACCAAGCCAATAGATATTGTCTGTAGTCCTCCCTTTCTCTAAATCCGTAAATAAAAGTAGTGTTACCAGTTACACAACTCTTTTTCACTTACTAAGTATTTTATATGCTTTTGAAGAACGATTTAAACTCTCAATCGACTTACAAATTCCGATGCGAAGAGTCATATGAATTTCTGTTAGCAGTTAGTACACTATTGTTAAAGTTGTAGTTATGGATCATTACCTTATAATTCCTGGCATTTAGTCTAAAGGTCTAAAGGAATTTAATGTGTTTGAACATTAAATGATTATCCTAATGTTCTAATTTCTATGCTATCTTCAATAGTTTGCATTAAACAGTCCTGTCGTGCTAGCTGTAGTGTGTCCCTCTGCCAATCAGGAACGAATAAACCTTTTTTTCGCATTGCTTTAGAGCAAAGCTGCTCTCAACCATCAAACACTTTAGACACTCATGTTGGTTGTGTTAGACTGAAAATCTTTGTGGAGGTGTTTGAATCTTAAAAATCTTGATTTCATTGGTAACTTCACTTGATGCAAATTTTCTCTGCTAAATTAGTCATCTTCTGACAAGGTGTCGATGTCTCAGGTGTTAAAAACAAAATTTGCTCCTCAAGTGAGCATTTCCTAGTCAGTTTCAGACAAATCAGATTTAGAGCTGAATGTTTAATTATAAATGGAAAGAAGATCAAACAAAGACTGGATGTAAGGCATAGAAGTGTATCTGTGGTGAATGCAGAGACATGAAAGATAAGCACTATCAAGTATCTAGTAGATTGAACAGTAGAAATCAGGAAGAGAATCCACTCATCAAGGTAATCATTACTTGTATTGTAATTGAGAGCTTGAAATCAAAAATTCATTTTCCCCAAGCTGAGACTGCAGACGGGCCTGGATGGGTAAACGCGAAGTGAGAAAGCTTTCAACCTAAAGTATAATCTGATTTTGAAGAATATTCAGAAATAGACTATGATATAGTGCATGAGTTTGCGTTTGATCAAGTTGAATTAAACCGGATTTAAAGTAATTAAAATTCTACTAGCTAGGTAAACAGATTAATGTGTGAGAGAGATTCATAGCTTCTCATTTAATAATTCAAATTCTGTTGATCAATTTATTCGATAGATAATTTGATCTTTTTTTGATTTAAATTTTCACAAGATCTGATCACTGTTACTTCATGGCGTTCTCTTTTCTTTTTCATCTTTGAAATACAAGCCTTTCTTTCACATCGTTAAGTGTCAGGAGATCCTCCGGGTTCATCTTAGTACTATTCTTTCTTATGATTTAATAGGGAGTCATGATATGGAGTTTAGTCAATTTATTTTCTTATTGCTCATCCAGTGTCTTTTCAATGCTGTTGACAGACTAATACTTTAACACCGAAGTTGCGCATTATTTTATGAGCAGCAGTATGAACAAGTTTCATGACAGTCATCTATGTCTTTGACTCTCAATGTGCATGTTTGTTTAAATCCTTAATTAATTTGAAGAAAAAATTTCAATGATTAACTTGGGTCGCATCAATCTCCTTGATTCTCTGATTGATAAAGCGCTTGATAATCGAAGTAGTGTGAAATTGAGACCACGAGTAGAAAATCCCACAGGGTGGCTAGACTAATGAGGGCAAAGATTGTCGAATGACTCAATGTTGGAGAATACCTTTTCTGATCTTGCGAAAAGGAACCCTGACAAAGATTACTAGGGTTGGATTATCATTTCAAGACATAAACTAAGAACTCCGATGTTGCTATAGTTTATTCTCAGTAGGAGTTTAGTAAGTACTCTGTTTTTTTAAGTTAAATTACAGGAAAAATGAAGAGGACTTGGATTAACGAGTATCTATAGAGTGATTATGAATTCTTTTTGAGTCAATTCTTTTTGTCTGTTGTCGAAACGTAAATTTAAATTCATTCCGTTCCCTACTGGATTTTCAAAATGGTAAACTTTTAATTTCCAACTCTTGTAATCTTTGTCAGGGTTCCTGCTCGCAAGATCAGAAAAGGGATTCTACAACGTTGAGTTATTCGCCAATCTTTGCCCTCATTAGTCTAGCCACCGTGTGGGGATTTTATAAAAAACATCGGTTATCAAGCTCTTTATCAATCAGATATCATAGAGATTGATGCCGACCTTAGTTAATCATTCCTTAAGCAGTTTGTGAGAGTGAAAGTTTCCAATGTCCTGAATTGAGATACTGACTTGTGAAGCAATTGCTTGACTTACCCATTGTTTGTCATTTTATAAAATCTGATTTATTAACTTTCTTATTATTTAATATGGAAGTTAACGTCATTTGAATTTCAAAACAAAGCGAAAGATTAAAGAGGTAGTAATATGATGGAGTTGATAAATCTCTTAACTTGTACACATACTCTGTTCTTAAAGCATCTGGATCTGCAATGGAAAAGTGGACAGGTAGTACTTTTAAATACAAAGTGTAGAGCGCAAAATTGCCCACCCTCATTATGTATTAGTGGATCGGAAAGAGTCAAAGGTGCGGGACAGGATCTCAAGTTTGTTGAAAATTGAACACCATTTCACTCAAAGTGAGTGAAAGATAAAGAATCGTCTAAACAGAAGAATAATAAGAACAATTCAACTTTGAATAGCTCTATTAAATAGTCAATAGCAGCCATTAAATTCTCAAAGGGTGCTTCATTCTTAATATCATTAATAGACTAATCTTAATCCACTACACAAATAGTGAATGATAAAATCAATAAATAAAATCAATTACCTTTCTTCTAGCTTTAAATCTAAATTATCTAATCTCTACCCTTTCAAAGATTGATGATGATTGATTAGCATGTTAAATTATCTTGGGGTTTTGGGGTTATGGGGTTTTGGGTATATATTCCATCAGCTAAGGATTCTTACCTTCACTTGAATGCCTGTATTTCTTTCTGCAATAATATATCATTTCTTATCCAACCAATAGTATATAATTCTTTAATTAATTAATATAGGGATAAGTGAATCATCTGTCTCTGAATTTAATCAAACATTTATCCTAGGTAGTTTTGGATGTTTCCAAAGATGGAGGATAAATTAGTTCTTCTTCTTCTTCTCAAGAATCGACAACCTGCTAAATTGAACAGTATTTAAATCCTACTTAATTCTTAAAATAGAAAGGCAATTGCATTTTAAGAACGAGAGAAAGTTAGTCGAAGTAGTCCATAACAAGTTTAATAAAGAGATAAATTAAATATTAGACTTAATGACTGGAAAGACCTGTTTAAAATAGTATTAAAGAATTTGAAGACAACTCATAGATATTAGTATGTAAAACGACTGTGATGAATGATTTCACTAATTATTAAATTAGGCTAGTAGCATTGATTATTCTAATCAAATTAAAACAAAAGTTCAATATGATAATAATGATACAACGCAATATAAGGATAGGTAAAATAGGAAACATTCAATTAGGTTGAGGTATTTGATTGATCAAGAAGAAGAAGAAGAAAAGACTACTTAGTAGATTTATTCTAGTGAAATGCATAAAAAGACAATCTTTCTATGTCTAAACCAACTAGACTGTTATCAAAAGATATATGATATGTAAGCCAAGAAGACAGATTAAGTTCCTTCAGTCTATTTGTTAACACTTCTGACCTCTCCATTGATATAAACAGTAACGGTCACTACCTCCATCTTCTTAACAGTAAATCTTTAATCCACATTCTAAATTATATCAACAGATACCTTCTGCAATAGAAACTTCTTTGTGGGATTGTCGACCTTAAAACAAAATATAAAAAGAGAGCTCTTCAATTCCTATCTATCTAAAGGTAGCCAGATTTTGTGATTCTTGTAGAGACCTAAGTAACTACAGACAATTAAATCCTTTTGGGTGATTGCCATAGACTTTCCTTAAACGAGAAGGTGGTCTCATCATAAAGCAAAATACATCTAAGCACATGTTAATAGAAGCCAATGAGGAGAACAGTTGCAGGAGGAGATTCCACTGCAGATGATGCTGGAGATTTTGCAACTTCATAACTAATTAAAACTTTAAAACATCTGAAGGATTAATTTAGTATTTTGAGACAGTTGAAGAGTATTTTTGTCAAGTGAAGGACTTCGAGTCACTTACCAGATGATGATGGACTTATTGAATCATTACTCTACTTAAAGTCTTTAGAGGTAACTAATGGAAAGAAAACAAATAAATGAGGTGGTCCTCGATAGAGCCTTTACTCCCTATTGAATGATTCAAACACAAATGAGTACTATTCATAATTAGACAAGGATAATAAGATTTATGCTAATGAATATTACTAAACTACGGCCTCGAAAGGTTGATTTAATCGGCATTCGATGGAGACAGAGGGTTCAAATGAAATCAGAGATCTAGATAGAAGCTGTTTAGTTGTGAATGAGTACCAGCCTAAAGAGATTGATTTGTCGAACCGCCATAGCAAACACAGAAAAATCCTTGACGCTGCAATTGAGAACCTTGATTTAAAACTACACAAGTCATTGATGCAACGAAGACCTCGATAAAAGGTTACACATGGAGAACTAATGAATGAAAGACTAATAGATCTTAAAGAAGATATTGAACTATTGAGAAGAGATGTGGTCAAGACTATCTTCAATAAAGTTTCTGAATACTTTCATGAATTGAAATCAGAAATTAAGAGAAGAATTGCTGAAGAAGATCAGGAATTTTAATTAAAATGCCTGCAAATGACTGATAAAATTATCATTGAGGAATAAGAAGGGTTCATGAAAAGCAGAGTAGCATTAGAAAATGGAATTACGCATTTTAAACAGAAATTCTTGGAGTTAGAAACAGAAGTGAAGAGTTTTAGATGAAAGTAAATGAAACTGTTTCTTTAAAACAAATTAAACCAGATATAGCCATGTGTATAGAGAATTAAGACGAAAGCATTGTAAGTAATATTAAGTCCTTTTCGAGAGGTTGTTTTAAAAGAAATTTAATTTATTTGGAAAGATCGATAAGTTAAAAAGAGAATTCCATATTGTAGTTAATTTAAATGATGCATACAAAGTGAAGAAGGATTATAAATTAAGATAACAAGTGTTTGCTTATGGCTAAGAGATTATCTGTGAGAATGAAATAGCTAAAAGAGTATTTAAAAGATTAAATGAATTAGGCATTGAGTACTCTTATTTCAGAGCTAAGAATGAAATGAAGTCAACCTTTCCTGATTAAACACTGAAGCTTAACCCCTTCAGGTAATATGATTTATGAATGAATGAATGAATGAACTACGGCCTCAAATAAGACAGGTTTGGGGTTTTGGGGTTGATGTGCCTAATAATTCACATGACTTTATCATTGTTATAGTTCTCTTTATTCCCAATTAATTCCCAAGGACAATGACTGTTTACTCTAGTCATTCGATATTAAAGTAGAGTTAATTCTTTTTTATTACTCGTCTAAATATCCAATTAAGCGGCAAGATGACAGCTTTTGCATTGATTTTGAAGTGAACGAATCTTTCAGATAGATTCACTCTGTTCTGGATTCCCCATTTCTCACCTCTGAGGAGGAGCATTCCCCACTTTTCTCATTCTGCTATCAGAGAAAGTCTGTGGCAACATGATATGTTTTAATGGATGTACTTAAGACTGTATGATAGAGATTCTAACCTGATTACGTAATTGGTCCTGAAGAGACTTGTATCTTAACTAAAGGAGATAGTCTATGTAATGGGCCTGGAGAAGATCCAGCTGACAATTGTACAGATGTCAATGACTTGGAAGATGCTCTAATGCACCTGCATCAGATCTTCTCTGGCGAAGAAGAGACGCTGACTTGATTATAAAGATAAAAACAAGATAAGTAGATTAATTTTGCTCAAATAAAACTTTCATGATGTCTCCCTTATTCTGCATAGTAATTGTAACTACAATTGATATTTTTATCATTATCAACGTCTTAAGTATTTGCCAGCCACCTACCCTATCAGGAATGATCAACTCCAGTTGACTCTCTTTCATAAGATAATCATTAAATTAAATTATCTTTAATGTTGAACAGGCTATAGAGGTTTGCTAATAATCTAAACTCATTAAGGTTTTCTTCTTCTTAACTCAAATGATTATTAGTAAGTGTTTGTCTCCTCCAATCTTTTTCTTTCATGAAATTTCTTCAAGAGATCGAATCCTAACAAGGAGCTTTCCTTAGACGAAAGGAGGAGAGAAAGTGTCTACACACGCTGGGTTGAGGGCTCGGACTCGGCGTGTTTGAAGT
>JAGYYO010000079.1:0-15748 GCA_021441625.1 Diophrys sp. 3 WChen-2021
TTGAGAGTGATTCAGTCAATGGATGCTTCTCTGAGATTTCTCCAATGTTATCTTACTAGGCAGGGATAGAAGAGTATGAATTGGCATCCATCTAATTTCATTTAAATATGTCTGATAACCTCATAAACATCCTTCAAAGCTCTTTACTTCCTTCATTATTGAGTCATTGCCAGCGTTAAGGTCAGAACTTTTTGCCTTGATCATCGCATTTCAAAAAACTTGAGCAAAAAATGGATGTTGGAACAGAGCTTTTGATTTGTCATGTTAAGATTGATGAATGGTATTTATTTGTTATGCTTCCTTTTCGATTCAAATGAGTGAGAATTTTTTAAGTTAATTAAATTAGATTTTATAAAGAATTTTTGGACATGAAAATCCTATTCAATGTCATCTCCATCTTCAAATTATTTTTCAACAAGCAGTATAGAGAGTGCAGGTGTGGTTTAGTTCTTATAGATTAGAAACCGTAACTACGATTCAAACTGATTTATAAATAAATAATATTAGAGTTAAAGGAAAGTCCTACTAAGATAAAATTTCAGTTCTTCAAGAATAATAGCCCAAAGTGGCAAGTTAGAGGGATCTGTTCTCTACCTTTGCACCCTTGGAGAGGAAAGGGAAGGTAGATGAACGCTACAAGACGTGATGTACGTGGATATGAGTCTATATATCGCATAGGGGACATGTGTAGACCACTAAGCACCTAGGAAGCTAACCCTGGCGGAGTGCCCCTCCTGGTTGGCCTGGGAAATAAAACATACGCATTTGGTAGCGAACTCTCCATTGGGAACAAAGGAATAGGAAATCAAGGACTCTTATTCTCTGACGACATGAATTAAATTAGGGAAGCAAATTTAATTAGTTACTTAAGGCTAAGAGATGTCGAATTAATTGAATCAATGGAAACAAACAGAAAAGTAGAGCAAAAGTACCCTATGCAATGTGTTGATGAAAACATGTGATCTCTCATGCTATATTATCTGAGTTAGAGTGTCTTTTCATTATTATTCTATTTTTTGCAAATATCCCTATTTTTATTGATGTAATCTTAGAGCTCGTAGTACAAATACGCATTGTTTCACTTAGATTAATCTAAGATCATTGATTTTTAAAACTTAATTGAGCCTGAAGGATTAATTTGGAAGAGATATCCTGACCAGCATAATCTTTTTGTTATTTAATGAAAGATAATCACTAATATTCTTGATTCTGATTTACATCTAAACTGATACAATAGATGAGGATAGACTATAATTTGATAAGATTACTTCATGCCTTCCTCACTTAACAACAGTCATAAATGCAGGTACTATAACATTCAGTTTAACCTAGGGATTAAAATAATAGGAACCTTATTATTTCTATCAGAACCTCAATTGTAGATTTTTTAATGATATGGTAAAATTTGATTTGGATTTATTAAACTATGAATTTAAGAGTTAAAATTGAGTATGTAGTAGATTAATAATTCCAAATAGCTCAGTAATCTCTTTTAGTTTCACGAAATGGAACTTAGATGTATTTGAGAGGTGGCTGCAGCCTTATCTACATATAATATAGATACTCACAGTGATGTAAGGATTTTCATTATAAGGAACCTTTTGAATTCTCAGATCACTTCGAGCAATGTGTGAAGTTATTATGCTCTGGATTAATTGGAGATTGTAATAAGAATAATGATGGAGAAACAGTTAGTATAAAAGCCAATCAGGAAAGTTTTTATTAAAATCTTTTCATTAAAACTCATCTTGGAGGTATAACTTTTACTTCTTCAAATGAGGGATTTCTTTATGGGCTACTTAAAACAAAAAAATTTAGTGAAGTAATACTCTTTCGAGTTCATTGACTTGCCTTCATGGGCTTCCTATGACTTCCTAACTAAGAAATTCACTTTCTAACCTACTTACTCCACAGAGCCTACAGTGACGTTTTAAATAAAGACTGACTCAGATGAAGTTAAAGACTTTATTCTTAACGTCACTTAGATAGACTTAAGATATGATGATTACTGTACTGATGGGACAGATTAGGTGCAATTCCTTTGATTGATTGAAATGTAAAAAATCATATCAGATTTTCTCTGCCCATTCTTTAATCTTGTTCAGAACACATTTCATTTAGAGTTCTAAGATTGATTGCTCTTACGTCTTGCTTTATTCTGAGAGTTTCTTAAAGTCATTTAAGAATCCGGTGAAGATTCTAAGTCAATGGACAATGCCATTCATTTTGTTCATGATCTCAATAACTCTTTCATGATCATCAATTCATACAGTGACTTCTGAAGCAACAGCTCTGGCATAAGCACCACTGCCTCCCTCATTAAACAGTTGAGTTTGTCCAATAGGTACTTCAATTAGAACTTGGAAGTTCAAAGCATTAATGTAAACTTCATATCAAACTTGAGCGTATTCAAGGATTGACCTCTCAGGAGAACTAGCAGAGTATATCTGACAGTAGAGTCTTTCGTCAGACTCTGTCTGTTGCACCTCAGGTAGGAGGTGGAGGTAGTAGGTAGTAGGATTCCTTTTATCTTTAATGCCTGTGATGCGGAAACCGCGTTAATCACAAATTTAAATGCATATTTTTGAAAAAGAATTGCAGTTCCCTTAAACTCTGGGAGGAGAGGAAGTCTTCACCTATGGTGTAGACTATGATGAAACTATTGATAGAATAGGAGTATGTTTTTATTTAAGCATTTCCCCATCCAGTACTTTAAAAGCAGTTGGAGCTTTCTATGATTTCAATAATAGGTTATTAATTGTGTTGGAAATAGTTAAAAGTTGGGACACACAAGTTGTTTTAACACACAAGTTTGATGATCGTTCCTTAGAAATGCATACATCACCAGATCTTCTACATATGAGAGGATATATTTCGTATTTCTGAATTAGTCAATGGTTTTTCATTTTTCCCTTCTTTTCGTTTCTAGAGCAAATATTTTTTACTTCATTCTATTAACTTAACTAAAAATAATGCTAAAGATTTTCCTTAAGTTAACTCAAGCTTGTTACTTGGTATCTTAAGCATTCCTTTGATTTTCTTTTTGTCATATTATAAATTTAGATTAAGTTAACCAATCTGGGTAATGAATCATTTAAGAATAATCATATAAACTCTGCCAAGGATTTTTCCAATTCAGGAACCAAAGAACACTGTCTAATATATGGGTCCGATAAAATCTGTAGGAAAAGATTCTTTGCAGATAAGGTCTGACACCTATAACATACTCCCATCAGCCTTCTGCAAAAGGCTGCTATCTACCTAATCGCACTGGCAGAGAATTCTTCATTGAGTATGAAGGCTTGCCATTTTTAATAAATATTAATATCTTTAAGATAAATTTCATTGTAATTTGTCAGTCATCTTTACAGTACACTTTTCTATTGAAGTGTCTCAGCTCAGGAAATTTGGCTGCATCGCAGTACATGATAAATCTATGGATAGAACATCATTAAATGTTTCTGATTCTGATCCTCGAAGATGACATTTAATTAAGTTTGTAATTAAACATCATGGGGCCATAGGAAAGAGGTCACATGTACCTCTGTGCACCCACTACTCCGTCCTTGTTGCTCTGGGGTAATCCATGGGAGGATTTGGGTTTGAGCGGGCGTCTCGAAAGAGACGAAGGAATTCACCTAGGGTATTTCTGTCAGCCGTTATCAGCACTTTTATTCCTTATGCGAGGTGATCGAAGTTACCCTTGTGACGCACTTCAGCATATATCGTCTTATGAAGCGAGTCGAACATGGGCAACCTCGTGTTAATCCTCTAAAGACCCACCAAACATCAATGATTGATGAGTCTAATAATAAACTTAGATGTTCTGTATCTCATGAATAGTCTTTTCACAGTAATCTAGCAATTCGACATCTCAATCACAGCATATTTAATATTCCCGGTTCGCCATCATATGTTATTATAAACCCCAAAATCCCAAATCTCAGGAGTCTCAATAGCAAAGGTTTAGATAATTTTAAGTCTTCGAATCTTAAGATTATTTCAAATGCTACCATTTAATTCTATCATGGAATTTATCTGTAGGTGAGAAATAAATAATTGGCATCTCAATCTGTTCTTTTCATCAAGCCAAAAAAGACCTATATCGGTCAAAGTTACAATGACTAACTATCTACGCTAGATTATCATATTGAGAATGAGTTTATACTTTCTTATCTTTGGACTAAGATGAAGCTTGGATCTGTGGATCGAAACTGATGAACTCGATCAATCATATGGATGAATAGTGTAGACCCTGATTAGAAGCTCGAGAGTCAACTAAGAGATGTGTTGGAACATTGCTAGCTTTGATAGTATTACTTAATCAATGTAAATTGCATGTTAGCTTAATGAAATGACTTATTTGCTATCAGTGTCCTAGCTGAACTCAGTAGTAAAGGAGTAAAGGCATAACATCACGATCATTTAATAAATACAATACGAATCTCTATTCTTGAGAGTAATAAATCTGGGTTAATTACGGCACAGCTCATCTCTTTTCCATGGCACGACAACACTACCTTTTATTACTCTTATAATACTACTCCACCCCTTCACACTCCCTTTTTCTCTCCCAAGTGGAAGTATCAACTAATTCTTGAATACCAAAAGAAATATCTTCCTCTCTAGCCTAGTTGGTTAGGATAGCCACTCATATTTCTGAGTCTTTCTGTTCTCTGAATATCTTTTGGCCTTCTCTCTACTCTGCAGATGTGAACTCTTAGACTTCTCCTTTCTAGGGACAGGAAACGCTTCTCCAACCTTCCCTATGATTAATAATTGCGTGGATGTGGATTTATTATTAAATGGACTGAGGTTAAGGACGAGTAAGAGAGTGTCTCGTTAAGCTACTTACGTGAAAATTAAAGTTACTTATTCCGATATTGAGGTGCTTCGTAAGAGGGAAGTGAAAGTAGGAGATCCTGTTGTTGTAGATCTGTAACGAGAAATTCTTAGATAGAAAGACTCTGCTCTCTTAGTATTGGCTCAGAGTAGTCAGACAAAGAAAGGATTCAAGAGTCTTAGTAATGAGTTTTAAGTGGAGAAGAGTCTTCCTAAATATAGCTCATTCAATATCTTGGAAAACCTATCAATAAATGTAATTTCTTGAAAGGTTTATAATATACACACTCAGTATGGATCAAAGATAACAAAGTAAAGGTTCAAAGTAGGATGAAGCTGAATAATCTGAGGGAGTCTACCCTTCTGTTCTGTTCTGTGGGACTCAACTTTAATTATGGATGAAATTAAAGTGCCTCAAGGGATAATTTTGTAGGAGGCTAGTCCTTCGAGGCTTGGGAGCCATGATGGGCAGGCCATGGGGATCCCGGAGAGGTATTTTGTGACTGGGAGGCCCTCCAGATCGGTGTGAACCAAGACAATCCATATTCATTTGATACTCCCTAAGTTTTTTTCAGAGTTATCCGTTACCCTGGTACGAGCTGTGACAGAGAGCCATCAACCTCAGCTCCAACTAGGTTCGATCCATAAGGGTATTAAGAGATGTCCCATCATCACCTAAAAGGAGTCTACCCTTTAGATTATATTGGTGCTAAAGATGAGGTTCCTACCAATAAAGAGAATTATATTCTAACATTAAAGTTTATGGCAAAGGATGTGGAAGAAAAAAAGGAGATACAGAAGGATCCCCTAGCTGTACTTGTCAAGGAAGTAGATTTAATAGTTGGAGTGGTTTAGAAATTGCGTGTATCTTAAGAATAGATCAAGGAGGAACCTTTAGAACCTTGTGAAGGGTTCATTAGTTAGGAGATGTTAGATACCATTAAGGATGAGGTGGCTATCTATATGGAAGATTGTCGCGATTAGTGTAGAATGAATACAGAGGATTAGTGGAGGAGTTGAATAGCTAACTAAATCACATGCTACCTAAGTTGCTCTTATGGAAGGCATATAAGGAGCCTCGGAAGCGAATAATAGAGAGATTATGTAGGAAGTTCAAGACTTCGAGTAGAAGTTTAAGCATGACACTTAAAATAACCAATTGAAACAGAATCACTTTGACGAGACTGTATTTACTAAGAGATAATAGATGCTGATAAATGAATCTCCAACTATAAGAAGCAATCAGATACTCAGACCAGATTTTAAATAAGTACGCTATGGTAAATGCTAAATTAAATGAGATAGAAGATGAAATTAGTGAACCCCTTATCTCTCCCCACCTAAGTAGCCCATAATAGGCACTCCTAAGACCCAGCCATGGGTCCCACACTCCACTCTTAAAAGAAATTTCTACTGGCTCAGTTTCTCCATTTAGATAGAGTCTTAACTGAAATTCTTCATAACTATCACAGAAATTGAAGCAGTTGATTTTCGCATTTTTTTAATCTGTTGTTGGTCATCTCCCGTCAAAGGATCAAAGTCTTCTTATTGTCTAGAAATATGTCTGAGAAAATGATTAGGTTTCGTAGAACTTAAGTTTTCCGATTTCAATTATTAGCAACAAAGAAGAACCCGTTTTAATAATCACAGTAGATAGAGGTAATCATCGAGACTATTGACCTTAATTAATTTAATTTTCGATATCTGATACAAGCTTGTAATCTTTCTCGTCAACTAGCTTAGATGCTCGCATTATGAGCCAATGCATTTGATGAGTCAGCTTGATACTTAATTAAAAGCAGAAGAAAACCTTACAAAGATTGTTTCACCTCATTAATGTAACATTCTTAAATCTTGTCTAGAGAAGATATCACGATGAAAAAGACTCAATTGTCAAAACGGTTAATGGCAGTAGTGAAACTTTGGTGAGCCTATTGCTAAAGTTACATAGAGATAGAAGTAACAGAAGATAGTTGTCATGGAAAGCAATTGAGAAAAATGAAGGATAGATAAACACGAGGATAAATTTGAAGACTATGCCAGCTCAAATTAAGAAAGGTAATTTAATTAAAAACATGTGCCAAACTAATACGTGAGGGACTTAACTCAAGGTCATATATGATTGATTAGATATTCAATAGAAGTGGAAAGAAAAGACTGGGCGAAGAGTTTCTTACTATCATAGAATCCTTACATTGATATCTTAGAAAAAAACTGAATTGACTGATATTAAATTTCATGGTAATCTAAATTAAGCATCAAGTTTAATTCCCACTGGATCATAGTGGCTTCAGAAAATATTGGAACAGAAGTTTAAGCTATGTAGCAGTAGCAGTATTACTTAAAACTGTGAATATTAGAAGGACTAAAGACGATTCTGAATCACTAATTAATCTATTTTACTCAAAAATATATGAATAACCCAATGGTATTCATGATGAGAAAGTAAATTAAATTGATTTGGAGCTACTTAGTTTAGATCAATATAGAAGCTAGCTCCTATTACTAACCATATAAAGCAAAACAATTCAGTTCACTACTGAATTACAGAATCCAATTATTTAAATACTTCTATGAGCAATATTAATGATTAATGAACTAGGAATCAAGGGCATCATAAGTCTCACAAATAAACTTCATAAATCAGCTACTAGATTTAAGACAATCAGCTTGTGTTACTTTAGTATATTACGTTAGAGTTATATTCACAGGCAGGCTGCTAAGTGGATAGTGCTTATTATTTCTCATATCTCCATCTTTCCTAAGAAGATTCTTCTTAAGTAATCCCATCATTTACTGTCTTCGATCTTGAGCTAGTTTAGGTCTCTCATTACTAATATAGTTAAACAAAGAGGCATTTGGAATTGATCAGTTAGATTTGGTTTCATGTTATTGAAAATAGATGATTAAGATAATCCTCAAGTCAGTATAAATAACAATGCCTGCTGAAGCTACCTATGAATACATTTGTTTTGATAAAGAGGAAGTTTTTATTGATCCTCATCCAACTAAGAGGGCTCTATGGAATTTTTGATTATAAATGAACAAATTTAAGACGCATTCAAATGAATTATATGAAATAATAGCCATTGAATAAAGAGATAAGCTTAAAAATGTGTGCGGTCAGACATCTAAGATATGTTAAGAGGGTGCGTTTGATGAATCTCATAAAGGCAAGCAGATAACATTCAAATAAAGGTTTAGGAAAGCAAATGAAGTGGAAAGCGAGAATTAGTTTTTCCCCTAGCATATTATCTTTAATGAAGGGTCAGAAGAGTAAACGAAAGACTTTAGAGATCCCATTCATTCTTTCAGTAAACCATACGAAGCTGAATTAGACTTCTAACATCCATCCTTCAGAAGACATGGCGGTAATTGAAATTTAAATTCTTCATTAAGTTAATTAAACATTCCTAACAAACACTATTCTGTCGAATAGGTCTATGATTTTTACTGAACTGAACTGAACATACTACAACCTGACGTCTGAATACATGGATAGAGTAACTTAAATAACATCTCCAATTAAGAAGTTAAATATCCCATCATCTCATCTATTTACTTTGCATGAAGGATTAAAGAGTGTTGTATTGATAATTTAAATAGGTAGTAAGAACATGTGGCAGTTACTCTGTGCTTTAACTAGAAGGTAGGAACTTAAGTTTAAATTATAATTTGCTATTCTTCCTGACAATGATGTTATTGATGATGACTATAGGTTGATGTTTAAATGCATGAAGTTAATTCAATCTAAGGAATTTAATGAACACTACTCTCAATTTGAATTCTTAAGAATGTATGCAGTTTGGGCAGCAGAGGGTAAAATATTCAAAGAGGGATTAGAGAGGTAAATCAATGAGTTAATCTCAAATAAAACTCTATCAGAAACGACACAGAATAGTCTCCTGGCAATATTAGACCCCAATTATGATAAGGAAATGGAATAAATGATCTCAATTAAAGATAAGTTAGGAATAAAGTTTAACGAAAGAGAGAGAATGAATAGAGGGTACATCAATGGATACTAGATTGATTTAGTTAACATACTTGCTGACTTGATGATGATGATTTATTAAAATGGAGCCAAGTTAATGGCTATGAATTAATTAAACAGATGTGGCACTTGCTAGCAACTCTGTTGTTTTTCCGAGGAGAAAATTCTTCCAATGTTTTCGGTCTCTTCTTGGGTGGGGAATTTCCTTTTCACATTACTTCCGTCGGACCCTGTTACCCAGGGGATAAAGGTTGGGCGCTTTCCATTTCAAAATGAGCATTAAAAACATTTTCAGAAAATCTTTGCTCAAAGAATTTGTATAGAGGCTCAGATGGCAAGTTGGAAGCCATTTATTTTTCATCTGTTACTTTACTTTCAAATCCATCCATGATAGGGATGTTGAAATCCATAAAGAAATAGTTCAATTTGTCTTTGTTGTCACAGATTCACAGTTTCATCCATTTAATTAATTCTGCTTGCTGACTTCTTCGAAAACAGATCAGAATTCGGAAAGCATCGAAATTGGAAAAACCCTAATGCTGTCGTTGCTGCAATGACTAAAGACACTCATCATTCAGGATTAGAATAGGATAGTGCTTATGAGGGGATGATCCTTAACTCTATAGTGACAGATGAAATAGTATTAAGACAAGTATTTAGATTAAGTGAAACTCTTGGATTCTATGCAAGCAATCACACCAATTAATGCTTGAAAGCACTTAATTATGTTAATTAGATTAATGGAGAATCTGTCTCAACTGATTCAACCTGTTCTGATTAAATAAATAAAGAGGAATTCATTCTCAATTCTAGGTAGTTTAACTTAGTGAAAGAGATTGAGAAATTAGGGTGTGTAATCTTGTTGCCTGGCTTGATTATAAATCCATTGAATCTATCATTAGATGCTCTCTCTTCGTTAAGTTAGAATTCAATGATAAATTTTCTTTTAAAATCGAATCTGGTCTCATCCTTCTAACTACTAAAACCTTAATGAGATAGCTGTTAAATCACTGATTTAATTTTATTAAGCAGCAATCTTCCAATGTCTTTCAAGCCTTAGTTATTCGTGTCCAGCCTATAATCATTCTTCAAATCAGCATCAGGTTCTAGAGCAGTTAACTGCACTCCAGCTCTCTTGCAAAATCAAGTGTTACTCTCTTCCTAAGTCGAGGACTATGTTTGTAATCATTTATATTGCATCTTTTTTAGATCAAGTTAAGAAGCCAAATTGCAACATAAATTTCAATACTTATATCTCAAACCCAATGAATTCAGATTTCTTGACAGATTTCGTTCATTTCGTTTTTTAAATTTAATATTTCTCTTATATTGAATCCCCAGCTGTGACAGCTATGGTTCCAAGATAAAATATCGATTAGAAATTATTTTTAATTGAATTCCAACAAAAGTCTATCTTGATGTAATCGAAGCAGAATTCTAACGACCTCCATTCAGCTTCAGAGGGAAACCCTATTCATAAGGTGGTACCCGGAACCTCCACTGTGACAAAGGTGGATTCGAGTTAAGTGAATAATAATATATCATAATTATTCTATGAATGTAGTATATTTTAAGCCTACTAAATTACTCCATTACAGCTTAATAATTTATTTTGAAGTACTAGTATAAACTATTAGAAATCATGAACCAAAACTTATAAGCAGTTATTGATTGTTGATGAAACTGCAGGAATCTAGGTGCGAGCTGCATCATGAAAGCTAACTATTCAAGAAGAAAATAGAACATGGCATGTAAGCAGGTCAGAGCTTGTTTCTCTCTCTTCATATACAAAAAGACACAATAGTATCTGATAATTTCTCATGATCTTATCTTATAATAAGGTGAGATTTAGCCTTGAACCATTCTAAAAAGAGAGTGAAAAAGAAGGAATTTATTCAACTAATTTTCGTTAACTTAATCTCTTCACAATCATTCTGAAGACTTAGCACTGAATTCATAACTCAATCCTACTTCAATTGAAGGAGCTATCTATGAAGCTCTGAAGCAGAATATTCTTCCTAAGTTTCCAACTATTAAACTATCTATTTTCATAGTAATAATCAAGTCAAAAACAGAATTAATTTTGGACCTTTCTATTTCTATTTGGAAGCAGACCATATAAGTTGATGACTAAATGGCAAGAGAAATATTTAACTTATTAGATAAGAATGAGAATCTATAACGAGATGGTCTTCAACTTTAATATTGGGAGAATCAATTCCATACTTACAGTGGGGTTGGTTCAGACACGCTCAATGAACCGGAGAGGGAATTAAAAAATGGCTTCTTCATTGCTTCTTTTAATTATTGATTTTTCTGTTTAGGTTTGTGAATTAAAAGATGTCAAATATCATATAGAAGACATGAGCTGATCGGAGAATTCCTCTGTCTTGGAGGATTTTTGAGGTAGGGAGGTCCCGGAAAACTTGGGGCAGATCTTCTTATGGTTGCATTTCCATTTTTATTTATTCATCTAGTTCTTGAACGGAACCCTAGGCACTATGAATGAATTAATAATTTAGTTAATTTATGTGAATCTACTATATGCCAGAAGGGGGAATGTTGGTAATTGAATCATAACTGGTAATCATCCTTGGCCTAAATTGAATTTGTTAGATTTATTAATTCCCTCTCCTTTTCATTGAGCGTGTCTGAACCAACCCCACTGTAAGTATGGAAATTGATTCTCCCATTATTGAAGTTGAAGACCATCTCGTTATAGAATCTCATTCTTATCTAATAAGTTAAATATTTCTTTTGCCATTTAAGTCATCAACTTATATGATCTGCTTCCAAATAGAGGGTTCGCTTTAATATGTCCTAGCCTCCATTGATATTGTAGCCTCTCTCTCCAGAGTATGAACTTTAATATAGCCTGTTTTACTATTAAACTAAATGAAACAATAACAACTCAGCACGCTAGTCGCTTCCTCCATACCTTCATTGTTGATGAGGTTCTTATATAATAGTTGTCTCAATCGAAATGCTAATTAAACAACCAACAATATCACATATTTATGATAAGAAGTCTACGGATATAAAACTTGAATCCTAGAAGTCCAGAGTCTTTCTCTACTAGTCTCAAATAATTTTAGAGTTTTTAGATTTACAAGAAGCTTGTTATATTCAGTCCCTATAATGCTTACCAATCAACTAAGAGTTCATCTGCAGCCTCTTTCATAGATATTTATACATTAGGAGAACATGAATAATGTTGAGTGTCTAATATTTAATAATGTTTGATGGGGTTCATGATAAAAGAGCAAACTTAACTTTACCTTATTCTTCAAAGAAATTAGATAAAGTTAATAATGGAGAATATACAACTTCGCTTTATAATGTAAATCTTCAATATAAATCATGTTTACTGTACTACACACCTGATTGTTATATGATAAGAAAATAAGAATTTACACGATTGCATCTGACCCATTCCTCTGTCTGTTTCCATAACCCCTGATTGTTACTATAATGATTTTAATATGACTATAAACGATTGGAGAGATTTATATTAACCCATATTAAGTTCATCGATTGATATTCCACTATTAAAATTAGGACATTTAAACATCTAATTCCATGAAAGTCTAATCTATCCATGGTAAATGAGTGGTGCTATTCCAATCTATAATACATTCAATCAATAGCATTTCATTAATAATTAATCACCTCCTGAATATCATGTATTTACTATCAATAAATAGATTATCCATGATACGATGTGTACTTCATACTTTGACATCATGATTCCACTTTGAAGATGTTTATATTTTATCCCTATTGAATGTGTTATTAAGCACTCCGTATTTAACATTAATCTCAAATGTCTTTACTGTTCTTTAATGATGCTCAAAGTGTATTTCAACAATTTTATTCTCTATTCAGTATTTATGTTCGTTTGTCAGATTATCCCAGTAGTTAGACTTAAATGTTTTGAACCTCAAGGAGATGTGTAGTCATGTAGCAGGTTGTGGGAGAATTTGGACAGACTTAGATTAGATTAGATTAGATTAAAATCATTAAATGCGTCCTCGTTATAACTGGTTCACTCACTCCATTCCTCTTTCGTTCTGTAGTTTGTCTCCATTCTACTTTGTACTCTGTCTAAAGGATTTAGTAGTTTGCTATGTTCCACAACTCTATGATTCCTGTATTGTGACTGGTGGATTCCAATAGTCTTCATCAGCAAAGGTTCTCTGCGACATGATGCTATTAACATTTGAGTACTCATGTTGGATTGCATTTTACACATCTTGATTGCCAACCAATATTTGTTCCCACGATTCTGGTTCAGTTTGAATTGAAAGGTCATTGTCAATGACTTCTTCCTCTACCTCATCATAAGCGTATTAGGTCCCTAGCATGGTTCTTCTACCTTTTACTTCTGGTGTGGTTTAAGCTCTTTGCATGAGATTCATCCATTTATTCCCTATTCTTGAATCTTTTACCCTGAACCTTCTTGGGATCAATTCCTCATTTAGTCTCCGTTTGGCTCTCTCATCAGGTGCTAGTGCCCTTCTATATGCCAGTATCTAGGTTTTAATGGCGTTCTATATGATGTAGTCCATCATTTCGTAGTCTTCATATCCCAAGTCCTTGAATAAGATCTGGTTGTGTCTTAAAATAGTGTAGGTGTCTTTGTTGAGTTTGAATTCTATTTAATGTCTTTAGACAGTGATTAGACCCAGGTATGATCCTGCTGTTGTCTGGATCCAGAGCATATACTTACCTTTCTTCGAGTGTCTTGAGAGGTCATTATCATACTTGATTACTTATTGTATCAGGGCTTGTAATTGGCATTTTGTGTTAGCCATGGAGGTGGCCACATTCTTAATTGTATTAATGTGGGCTCTTCCTTGTTAATCTTTGACTACCACGTGTTGGAATAGATTCGGGTTATAAACTCCATGTTCTATGGCTAATTCCAGTTCCTGTAATTGTCCCTTTCCGATGTATTTATGGAGGTTCCATGTGTCATTCTTGGTTGCATCTTCCCACTCTCCGTGATTGCACTCATTCACATAGTCAATTACGTTCTTGAGGTTCGATTAATGAGCAGTAAGTCTCAAAATGTGGTCTACCTGATCGAACTTCCCTGTATTTCTCTTGGTCTCCAGATTGAGGGTGATGTTATCGTTATGTGATATAATCCCACTTCCCGTCACTTTCAGTAATTGTTCCCATTCACTACTCGACGATCCATTCTTCATCATCTGTTCTTCTGCATTGTGAACAATCAGTTCCCATATTTGTGTTATTAGAGTTGCTTCTAATTGTCCAATCATGAATGGAGAGAGATAGCATATCATAGCATTTGCTTCTATGAATTCTATTAATTCATTGTATGTTTCAATGGTTGCAGACTCTGTTAGTTGGTTGGGGACATATACAATTTCATAGAGTATATTTGTGGGTTAAATTCTTCCACATGTTTCTTTATGGATTATCACATCTCCAATGAAGGCAATGGGGTCATACTTTCTGAGATAGCAGTTGCTTATGGTTACTTCAATGACTGCTGCCATTTACAATTCATCAACTACTTTGATCCCTTCTAGTGTCTGAAGTACTTCCATGGATCTGACTCCTACATGTCTCATATGTTCTAGCTTGGAGTGATTCTTTACTTATCTTCCTAATCCTGTTATCTGTTTAAAGATATCTTTCTTACTCACTACTTGTTGTAGTGGGCTCTGTGCATTGATCATTTTAAATTTAATATTGATTAGGATTGTTCCAGTTGTTCTATTTATTTACTAATATTTAGGGCCACATTCATCATGGTTTTTACTTTCCGATCAGTGTAGTGGTGGCTAGTCAGCATCTGTTGAAGCTTTTAGCTGTCCCGGCTTATCTTGCAATGATTTAGGGGATGTGTAGTTGGGCTGACTATGCGCTTACATTCACAGCGGAGGGGAACCTTTTTCACATATATTCTAGGTGTCAGCATTCTCATTAGTGTATTCCATTTGTTGGAATCTTCTCTGAGGAGACGGGACTTTATTCTCTCTTTTAGTTTGCATTCCATTAGTTGAATATAGTCTAACACTACATTATCCCAATTTTGGTTAGTCTCATCTACCTTTTGGAATAGGTTCCTCGTTTGTGCACTTTCTAGGAGGAGATTCGTTATCCTCTGTTTCTGGTTCTGGATCTATTTACATATTATGTCCAGTGGATACACACTCTGTAGATGTTTGATTGTAATGTTCATCGGAGTCTTAAGGATCTTCTTCATTGTGGTTGCATAGAGGCCGATTATCGTTTCTTCCGACAGTAGCCCACTGTTAACATGCGAAGTAGTATTGTATTTAATCCAACTCATTACGTAAGTGTCCAGTATCCTTTTCTTACAAGCTGCATCCATGACTCCCCTCATATTGTTCCTTGCGAAGTTTACTATTCTTTTGATTCGGTCCTTTATGTTTCTGATTATTTCAGTCTTTCTATACCCGATGGGAACTCCCAGGTACTATATGACCTTTGCTGGTAGAGTTCCTATAATTTTCTTGGTTCTCAGTCTTTGCATTGCTACTACTTTAGTCTTAGCACTTTGTATCTTGAGGCCCCACTTAGTGAGAGATTGTTCTATAAGTTCGACGATGACTTTGAGTTGTCCTGGGTTGTTAGCGTATATGAGAAGGTCATCTGCGTAGAGTAGCACATGCCTGTTAACTAGGTCCTATGGTAGCTCTCTCATTACTTATTCCATGAGTAAGGCAAAGAGTATAGGGGAGAGAACTCCCCCTTGAAATAATCCCTTTGTATATTTGACTGTTCTTCCCTCCAGTTGAAATGCAGTGCCTGAGTAGAGGTCTTCTATAATTCTAATTATTGCCTGTCCTATGTTTTCACCGTGGATATCCCTTGTGGTCTTCATGAATCTTCTTACTGCTTTCAGGAGTTTGAACC
>JAGYYO010000080.1:0-15388 GCA_021441625.1 Diophrys sp. 3 WChen-2021
ATGTTCTGGTTGCTACTTTAAATAAGAAGCTTTGTTAGAGAAACCAGTCAACTAAGGAAGAGGTAAAAGAGAGCTTTAAGAGGCATAAGAGATTAATCGAGATATTCATAAGAAAGCAACTAATGACCATGATAATAAAGCTATCAAAGATATTGCTAAGACTAAATGTTCTCCCTTTAATTGCAATAATCTATGAGCTGTATTCCCTTGTCATTGAATCGATCTTAAGTTCTTTGTATCATCTTTTAATAAATCATGAGAAGCGCATCCTTAACTCTATAAAAACAACAATAAAGAAGAAGTTAATTAGACAATACAAGTAGAATATGAATATTAATAGTTCAACGTTGTTGAAAAGTTCGAATCCAAAGAATTAGGCCAATAAATGCACAATGAGGATATTGAATAATAAGATAGAAGCAATGATAATCTTGATAGTGCACCATTTAACGCTCCATTGACTTAACTATTTCATAAAAAGTCGTTAGTAGTACAAAGATCTAGCCTTTCATATTTAATCTGAATCTAAATCCATTACATCCTGAAGAATTATAATATTAGAATCCATAACTCTAACGAATAGCTTGAGTTCTTAATCATTTGGATAATCATATCCATGATCAAGTACGAAGACCCAATTATTTCTTTATCAACATGACATGACTATCAGCATTAGTGTACTCCCATAATTTTGTAAGTTTCAATGACTCTTTTCATAATCACTTCTCTATTATTTCTGAGAAGCTTGAAGTCAATGTACTTTCCAGTCCTATCCCCTTGATTGTAAAGCCGAAGTAATGTAACCATGCAAATATCTTTCAAGTTACACAAATCAATCCCTTCTATGCCATTAATGTGATTAACAATTAGTTAATCGCTATATTATAAGAGTTTGATTAACTGCATAAGGAACAATCGAGTCTTACATCTATGCTTTTATGCTTTTCTAAATATCCTCGAATAGTCATTAGCTTAGACCAAGTAACAGGATCTGTATTCCATTTCAATAACTACATCTTATATGAATTTGATCCTTTACCTAAGTTTAGGTCTCTTTGAAGGTTCATTATCAATTGGCTCTGATGTCAAAATCTAAAGCCTGAAGTTGGGATTCATGAATGTGGTAAACAAGCAATTAGATATGATGAAGTCTGGCTAACAACTACCACATCGATCCAAAGAGACAAGCAAACTACTTTCATACAAAGATCTCAGGGTAAGCAATGAGTTCTCATGATCAGAAACCTTGACTCCATATAGCCATAGAAACAATAGCGATGAGATTGTTGAAGCATTTAAGAATTACAGAAAAACTCACTGAGAGGATTGAAAGAGGAGTCCATCTGATATGGGAATCAACATGTTCTGTGGTAATTTAATTTGTCTAGGAATCAAACCACTAACACTTCACTAAGCCAAGCACTGAGATAATGAATAAGAAGAATGTCTTGTGATGTAGCTCACAGTGTAATTGCTTTCAGAGAGAGTTAGACCATAAAGCTGACTTAGCTCCTGCAGAAGGCTTCCCCACAGTTACACAAACTTTTGCGGCAGTGGAATAAATCAAACTCTAGGGTTCCACTGTTGGCAAAGTCGGCATTTTCCCCCTCATAGTTGCCGCCCCCAAAGCTAAACTAGAGTATGCCACTGGAGAGTTGGCTTTCTCCAGGTAACCCTCCCAGGATTTATTGAAGTGAGTGGCTCCACTGACCGCTCTGCAGGCAGAGGTCACTATAAAAGCTGTGGTGGACATTAATTTAAATATTAAATGAATCCTAGGACATCGAAGAAGAAGAAGAAGAATAAGAAGCTGACTTGATCTAAGTGCAAATCGACAATCCGGCTTGCCAATTAATATGAAGAAGCACAAGATTGATCATATGTACTTACTAAGAATTAAGTCGGAAGCTGCTCTCTGGGTCCAATGCTTAATGATACTTTACTTTCCTTTGCACATCTTTCCTCTCACAAATTGTGCCACTCATTCAACGGGCATGCTTAGAGAAGTAGTCATTCACTTGACTTCCACTGAAGTGATAGGAGGACTATGAATGCGAAGACCTCTCTCGTAGGTATTAGAGTAGGGAATCTCGGAGGATACGAACTTTTTATGTGGGTTATTGGTATGTTAGTTATGAGTTGATGTAGGAGGATCTAACCTCTATAAAAAATTAAGACAAATTGAATCATCACCAAACTTGTACAGCCTGAACTTATTAGAAACTGATAGTGTTTGCGACTGAAGTTCTTTCCCTTTCTGATCGTATAGTAGACTTTGAGATTAAATCAAGGTTCACTGTCTTCCATCACTCCGTATATCTGACACTTCTTAGTTCAAGGTTATAATAAGCATTTAAATAAAAATCAATATAATCTTTTAAATTGACCTGGAAGTTGATACATCTTCAAGGGAATCATCTCTTCTCCTCGATTAGAGCTAACTCTGGAGCCGTAGCTGTTGAAGTTTCAGCTACAGCTCCAGAGTTTTTATTTAAGACATCATTTAATTCATCTTCCATTTAATATACAATTAAATATGACTGACTACTAAATAAATTTTAAATAATCAATCTTTAATATTTGATTTAATTTTGATTACTATCTTTAATCTCCATTGGATCGAGACTTAGTTGCTACACCACTGATTAACTGAGAACTCATGACTTTAGAGGGAACACCAAAGGATGCAGGCTTCTTAAGCTTGGTCTGTGATATTGGGGTGACGATTTATCGAGAGACTATTGGAATCTTTAACAATGCTGCTACTTGACTTATTCTAAATTGGACCTTTGGGAGGTGATTAAATCGAATCTAGGTTGTATTTTTAGGAACTTTGATATAACGTCTACTTTATTGATATTCTGGAGTTCGATATTTCTGAGCTCTATAATGGATAGCTCAGTTCCTTATTGTTGACATTTTTACCTATTGTTAATATAGGACATTGAAGGAATCTTTAAAGGACGAATCTGGCTATTGTTCTACTCACAGCAGCATTGATACATCGTCTTTAGCAATCCTACTGAGAGCCTGTTTGAATTCTGTTTGACAACATTTGCATCACAGTCTACCTATTCTTTTAATTGTTGTTCTGTGAGTTCCATCCTGTCTCAGTAATTTAAAGGAACTAATAGATCTCCTGATGCCATAGGTAAAGTGTTAGCAAAGACGAAGGACTTAATTAGAGTTATGTAATTGATGGTAATTATGAAAGTTTTTATTGGGTCTAATAGAATCTTTAATAGAGAAATATATATAAATTGAGGATAAATAAATGCTAATCTACGAAGTTAAAGAATTTCCCTAATGCATCGATGCATTGAGTTCTGCTACATGATTTCACTTATTCTTTGTATCTCTATTACATGACCAATTCATTTATTTTAAAAGCTCAAGTTTCTCTTCAAACATAATTAAATATTCAAGCACCACTTTGGGGTTTTGCGGTGTTGAGATAATGAGAAGAACATTGAGAGAATAGGTTTCCATAAAATTGTATTCTTATATACTAAATGACTTTTATTTAACCCAAAGTTATTGCCTCATACTAATTCAATAATCATCCTTTAATGCTAGACTACTGAGATTAAAGTCTATTTCTAATGAGGTTAAGATATTTTCTATCTAATAGATTCAATACGTTGACACACTATTAATTGACAGGATGGTTGATCCAGTGTTTAAGCTTCATCATAAGCCACTAAGATCATTGAGAGAGAATCAGATTATAGTACGAGTATTGGAATGTCAGTATCTTACTTGTCTGTCTGTCTGGTTCATATTAGAGATGGATGATTATTCACAAGGGGAAAAAGTCTGTAACCTCAGATCTCATATTTAAGATGTTATCCTGTGCTCCTGTGATATTTCAAGCCTAGTGGATATGATGTTAAATATGGATTTGATCATTTTGAGACAGTTGTAGTGCTTCTAAATGAATCTGATACCAGAGAGCTTAGAGGATCTGCTCTTTATCTGGGCTCTGCGTGAAAATATTCATGTAGGATCTATGCTCAACGAATCATTGCTAAATGAGGAGGTTATTCCATTATTGACTTTGTGATTTCTACGCGAGATCAGTCTAAGGCAGGCATTATTAGGATTCCTGATATAGATCCTTAAAAACATGTAAACTTAAAATTTAACAATCATCATCTTACATAAGAGTCTAGACATTCCATAAAAAAGAATTAAGGTATTGGCTACATTCTTCAGATGGATGTTTAATGATTGCTGGTCTTTATTATGACCTCAATATAGTTAGACATTTATGTAACAATTGTTAATTATTAGAACCATACTCAAGAGCCAGGCTCATCTTCCAAATTAATCGTAGGCTTATTCTTTTTCTTTCTTCTTGATTTTTTCTCTCTTTATCTCCCTCTACTTTGACTAAATCAATAATCTTGGGGATTCATTGATTTCTTTCAAGGCCCTTGAGGCAAAGGGCTCAATGGATTTAGAGAGAACTTTATAATGAATGAGTGGGTGTTTCTTTAATGTGTTTATTCCATGTATTGAGTTCGTCGAATCTTGCTCTCACATTGTTGCACAGAGGGCATTGTATGAGTGAAATCCGCTCTAGTCCAAAAGGCTAGAATGCCTTTTTTTGTCATCTAGTACTGCTTCTTTGTCCAATGGGCGAGATGGCTTTGCTAAGTGTTATGGTGCATGATTCTAGGGCTAAGGAGCATTAAACAACGGAGGATGGAAGCTTCCCTGCACATACGAGTACAGATAAGGATAACATGGAGCTCCACTGTATGAGTGATAATAGGGATGTTACATTTGTTTTGTTTTGTTTTATTATTATAAAGAAATTCCATTACATCATATTTAAATTTAAATTATTAATAAAACACTCACTCTCAGATAAGGTGAGAGAGTCAACCAAGATTGAGACAGTAATGTACAATTAGGCCCAGAAAGAAAGAAAAATCAATTAAAAATTAAGTTAATTAACCTCTAAGATTTAGTTCCAATTTTAGTAGTCAATAATGCCCCTCCATGGATGGAGTCATTAGCAGTCCTGGTTTTTTCTTTAGGACTGCCTTTCCTCTCTCATTATTTAGAAGAGCAATTTCTTCCATTTGAGTTTAGTTCTGTCTTTCTAAGCTAAGAATAGCATTCTTCAACTGAGTATTTTCTTCCTCAAGATGTCTTTCTCTCCCTTTCATTTCTTCATCCTTCTGTATAGTTTGTCTCCTTTTAGAAACAGACTTTAGCAAGACAACTCCTTTCCTTTTTTTTATCTAAAAGCTTGATACTTCTAATACTTACTACTCAGAAAATTAGTTTCATCTAGATCAAGATGTATGGGTTCAACCTTAAACCAGTACCCTTCTAAATTTGATTTAGCATTGTAAGATGTAAAACAAGATAATGAATAGAAAAGCAAATCAATCAACAATATTAAAACTGAGTAAACAAAGATATGTTACTCAACACAAAGAGAATGAGTGAAAGTCACATTGAGTGAAAGGCTTAGAGAAGATGTGAGTTCATAAAACTCATAAGTATAATAGCTATCATTTGAAGTCTCTTCAATTAGAGAGACCCTGTCAGATAATGTCTGAGAAAAATGCAAGGAGACTCTAGAGTTTTGCACCTCATTTGAGGTGTGGAGCATGCAGTGCCAGACCAAGTCTGACAAAGGAATATTATCATGAAATTCCATGTGAAGAGCGGGCAGAACCCCACCATTTAACACATTATTAAACGAATTATCTTTAATATTCTATAATTATTCTTTTTCTTATCTCAACTCTTAATGTTATTCACTATCCTTGCTTTCTATTTAATGTCTTATTCTTTCTTTGAAATTCATTAACAATGGGGTAAACTAATTGAAAATAAATGGCTTCCAACCATATATTGATGCTGCCTTTTAAATTTAATCCATTTTAAACCTAATGGACATCCTCCGGGATGTTCACTTAGTTCGACATCAAGGACAGCCTCAGGGAGCTTGTTGGAATGAAATGAAAGAATCCAAAAATGGTTGTAACAGGCTATTGGATAAGGTGATGAACAGTGGACAAGAAGTAAGACAATGTGAAAGCGCATAACTCTTGACCTTTCTCTCAAGTAGTGTAATTGAACTGTTAGAAGAAATGAAGAAATCAAGAGAGGAATGGAGAGAATCGACTGAATAAACCCTTGTTTCTTCTGCTGACACCGGCAGCCTGTTGAAACATCCCATAAAACGTTCATAGTCCTTGGATTCACTCCAGGAACTATTAATGTGTAATGATTGCAGATTGCAATGCAGAAATCTCTGTTGAGAGGCACTAATGTAGTGCAGTCAGAGGACTCTTACCTTTGAAATTTAAATTACACTAGAGCGCCATAAATTATTCTGGCCAGGGAATCACACATCTGCATCTTCACAGTAATATTCATTAGGGCATTCTAACAGCTTGATGTCCTACCTTGATTGGGAGAGACTCTCTTTGAGAGCCTCACATGTATCCCATTTCCTGAAGCAAACTCTTGCTTCAACCTCACCTGATCAAGGGAAGACAAAGCATGAATGTGCTAAGTAAATAAAATGTGTGTTACTTGGACTTGCTCTCCACCCATGGCGCTGGAAGTAAATTACATTACAAGAGATTAATACGATGGACTTTCGTCCCCAGACTACATCTAACACTGCCTTAATAAAGTTAATGAGACACTGGGACTACAAATCAATCTGTCAATAAACAAGACATGAATGGTGTTTGGCATGCTTTGAAAACTACATAGCGAGATAACGAAATCAATCTGCTCCTAAATTCGGGACATTCACATTCAGTGCAGCAGAAGTAGGTCTTGGAACTTACACTGAATTTGCCTCAAGGAGGGTGTCCAAGGGGTCTTAATCTATACTCAACAACACTCTGGGAACCAATGGGTTGATAGAAAGAACAACCAGACTGGATAATTAAAGAACTACAACCATGGGTCCAATTAAGATTATTTGAAAGTGAATATCTCTCTGGCATAATAGTAAGTCCATTGTGAGAGATCACTGACACTAATGGAGAGGAAGACTCAGTAAGAGCATACAGTAGCTATTGTATTACAGTATGAACATGAACACTACTAACATCCCGGAGGATCTCCGAGCAGTTTGAGAAATAGAAAATAGTAAAGGAATGAGAAGTGGATAGCATAAAGACATCATTCAGTGAGTTAATTGAGGAGAAGCTTATTAAATAATTTGTACTCATTAGAAAGAAAGGGAGTGTTAAACGATTATTGATTCAAGATTTAATGTCTTAGAGGTTGTTAATTAAATGTAATAAATCAGATAGAGATATTATAGGCTGAGGATTTCAGATCATCTAGATCCTGCTTATCATATGGAAGGGATGATATCCCTGAGAATGATTTATTGAAAGGCCTCCCTGACTAGGGATGATAAAATTTATAGATGGGTATGGGTCTATAATACATACATTAATTTCGATGAAAAGCAATTTGAGAGTTGACTCAAAGCATATCTCTGATTATTTAGAAGATCGGAGAACATAATTAAAATGATTAGTGAGTGAGGAAGTCCGGGTTTGATCTTCTTTACAACTTCATAGATTACAACTTCAGTATGGACACATCTAATTCTTAATAATTCAGCTTTATGTTGTCAAATGATACTTCCTTAAAAGTGAGTTTAATTATGCATTTGAGTGGCAAACATGTCTGCCATGCATGGAATTAATGAGCAAAGGATCCCTCAGCAAATAAATTTTGCCACTCTACTTCTTAGCATCACTTCTTATTTCCTCACCTCAGAAAGAGGAGCCAAACTTTACAGTTCTCTTTGTCTTACCCAGATGTTATCTGACAACTTCTTAGAACATCAATGTCTTGTATTGTATTGTCTTGATATCAGGAATTCATTAAAAATATTTCATTAGATGTCCTCAGCTTTAAGAATGTGGGTTTTATATTGTTTTCAGCTCCTGCTGTGACAGCATGTGGTAATCATCCACTAAACAAATGCCTGATGGAACCTGAGAGAGATGAATCCTCAGTGGCTGGAGTCTTTGGAGGCTTTGGGTGCGGCATTATGTCTGTAGAGAAAGCCGACTTTAAAGGAGTGGAACTAGACTCCATTTATTCCATTGCTGGTGTTTTCACTTTACTAGCTGAGACAGTCACAGCTGCATGAGCTTAGAACATCAATAGAGTTGGATGTAACATCTATATTATAAACAGAACTTGGAAATCAATGAATAGATTCTATATAATGACCTAATGTATTTAAATTAGGAACTCCAAATGAATCTTCTAGATATGATTCGATCTGATGCTGATGATAACAACAATTGTGATTGCACTAATGAATTCGACAATAATAATATTAGTGGTGATGTGGATACTTGCATTGGCACAGTAACACTAATGAATAGATTGATTATAACTAAACTAAGAAGAGAACAAGCACAAGGTCACTAAACTTACATTCATGTTAATGGATAGATGTTCTATGAAAAATAGAAAAATCAAAACAAGAAGTTTATGGAACAGAGATTTAGAGTTAGAACTGTGAATAAGAGGGACTAAGTGACTGAATAAGAAGATCTGTAAAGGTAAAATGCTCATGGGCTGATGAATCTACTTATGAAGGTAACTACTCAGAATATTTAGAAGACATGCATCGTTCTGGTAGAGTAAATCTAGCATAAACAGATAAAGAGCTAGTTTTTTCTAATCTTATTGAGAAACATAGTGTAGCTGTACATTTCTTTAACCTTGTTATTATGATGATGATGATTAGATGTATTAAATGTAGTAGTATGCCAGTGTTCACAGTGACTACTTTAGTCTTCCAATTGCTTTCCTGCGAAGATAAGTCTCTACTGATCTGGAAGGATACCTTCTTTGTCTTGGATCTTGGCCTTGACGTTGTCGTACAGAGTCTTATAAAAGTTCCACGTCATTTGAGCTGACAAAGACTTCTTGAGAGTTAAGCAGTTTGTGAGAGTGACTCAAAGGTGAGTCTTGGCTAGCTCAAGGGTTATTTGGGTATTAAGGTAGGAAAGAGTAACAAGGAGAGGGGAGAGGACAGTCAAAGTGCTATTTTGGAAGTGGGTGAGCTTATGACGTCAATTAAATCCTTCATTTAATACTCACCTTGTTATTATTGATATATAGAAAGTCAATTCTTATGAATAAAGAGATTCTATCTCTGGGTTCTCATCCATTGAAGTTTGTATTTTTTAATCACCCCTAAATTCCACAAGCTTAGCAGGTACTTTTTATAAGAACGATCATAGCAGTCTCATCTAACATTATAATCTTAAAATAAATCTATTCTTAAATTAAAAAAAGAAAACCTCAATTTAACAAGAACCAAGCTAAGAGTTTGATGATCCATTCCTTTAACTAATCATGGCCAATAATACGAATAGAAAATTACTCAATTTTACTAAAATGAACTGCACGAATACAATGGTAATATTATGGGATTTAAGGAGGCAAGTGATTAGACCTTATGCTCCATCTCAGTTCTATGGGAAACAATACAAGGTGAGGGACCAATCAGAATCTGTATAATTCATTATTTTTGTATTGTAAGAAGTAAAAGTAAATTAAATAAATGTTTAATGAATTTAAGAATAACCTAGATTCTAAGAATCTAGGTTTGGTATTTTCTTTTGAACAATTTCAGCATTTAAATATGTTAGCTGGGATTATTTCAATTGAGTTCTGATCAAAAATAATTAATATCTCTTGACAGATTTTGTCATACAATAAAATTAAAGAGATTAGGTTTATTAGTCAAGATGTTCGCAGCAATTGCCTTAGAAGTACCTTCTCTCTTAAAAGAAATGAGTCTTTTACAGAGTACATATCCAGCCACTCTATAGAATGTCTTTTCTTCAATGAACTACATGGTTTCAAAGTTGCATAAAGACTTATATTTTCTTATGGAAATAAGTGGCAAAGATCTATACTGAAGGTCAAACATTTACCTCTTAGCCTTCTTATTTCGAATATATTAACTCTCTTAAAAAAGATTCGCCAATGTTAAGGTGGTTGTCTAATTCTCTTTATTATCATTTATATGTATCACAGAACAAAAGATTAACAGTCATGTCGAATTTAGAGTGTAAATAATTACTTAGATACCTCTAACTTTCAGTATGCATGCCAGGTTCCCGAAGGACCCTCTCCCATTAGGTTCCGGACTAACTTTCAGTTGAGTTTTAAATGATGAAGAGTTGATTAATACTCATTGAATTTCAACATAGTGTAGCAATCTATTCAAATTCATCTCAGTTTCAGTATTAAACAATGTTATTGCACATAGATTTAAAATAAAATTGATTCATAATGATTTATGGCTCAGAACTAATCTATCTAATCTCTCGGATGGTTACAATCTGAAATTTCTGTGAGTTCTTGTTGGAATAGAATATCGTCAAGCATGGACAAGTTGATAAGATTCAACTATCCTCTAACATTGAGAGATCATTCATTGATCCTCTTGTTTAAACTGCTGTACTCACAATTAATCTATTTCGATCATTGGGCATCTGTTAGCCATATTTTTTAATCTGAGAATCAGCTAGGCAATAGATCAATCATAATTATAGTAAATGTTCTGCAGTTTAACTCCTTCTCCACGCCAATAATCTGTAAGTGTTTAAATCATAACTAAGATGAGACAGTCATTGATTGATTTAAACTTAGAAATGTCTTAATTATGGCTTTTACTTCTTTTCCTATGTTTCTACATCGTCATCTTCTTCTAAGCCGGAGCCATATATCTCACTTGAAGTAACATCGACTCCCTTCATCGTTTTGTTTGAAGGGAATTTTCAGGTTTTCAATTTGGAAACGATCTGGTTAGGTCGCCAAGCCATTTCTGCTTCATCATGACAAGTTGCATCTCATGGGTTATGTTTGCTAAGCACTTTAGTCACAAATATCATAGACCTAGAAATTTGTCTAACCCACCTGGATATATGGGCATCCCATATAGTTAGATTTGTTTAGTTGATATTCTTTAAGAATTCTATCAAGAGGCTCCATTCTACTCTCTTATTCTCTTCCTCCTTTCTTCTTGATTTAGCTGATCCAATACTTCATGATGTAATATGGAATGTAATTCTTGAATATATGTTCATCAATAGATGTCAGTTGAGATTTATGTTAAGGCCTCTACCTCTTTGCCAAATGAACTACTCAGTATGACCCTTGAAATTAATGACATCAGAAGCTTATGGAATCAATGCACGCTTAGTACAACTCAACATTGTATGACGAAGGGATGTTTCATTCGCAAATACCATTCATTAGAGAAAGGAGAGAAAAAGAAATAAGAAAGATCTGAGTGAAGAGGCAAGATAGAAACCCAGTGAATGAGAGCCTCCAAATTGCTACAAAAGAAGATGATGAGCTTCAATCCGTGTTCAAATTAGAAGAAGTCAAGAAAGGAGACGAGAATGCATTGGAAAGAATAGTGCTGAAGCTTCGGATAGAGAATATCTTAGCTGAGAGGACCAAGAAGTGTATGTAGAGGCATAGGATATTGCTAAAGGGATAGGTTAGTATGAATGTTGAATTATCTAAGAATGTAAATATAATTTATGGGTTCTGAATGACATCAAGTAAACTAACTAACTATTTCGCATGAGATCAACATATAAACGATTGTTGTTTTACAATATTTTCAACTTCATTTAGTGAATATGTCAACATTCTTTGCGAATTGCAAGAGAAGCCACGAGTGAAATATGGAAGTATATAGCAAGTGTATTAGTAATATTATCTGTCGATGACTCTTTTGCAATGCCATTCAATATGCTGTAAAGACAGCCATTGCCTAATTAAAGAATCAATAACAGAATTAAGCTCTTAAAAGACATCTCTCCAGCCTCCCATAACGCAATTCTAGTATTATCACCCCCTTCACCCAATTCTTAAGTATAGTAATACCCATCTCTCTATTCCCCAGTAACCTTAATAACAATATTCACCCTGCATACAACCTAATCCACTTCTCTCTCTCTCTCGATAACTACTACCAGATCACATCTCTCTAATAGATCTCATTCCTAACACTCTTTCCCCTTGCTACCTTAGTTTCTTATCATCCTCATCTCTCCCTTCCACTCCCTATCACTTAAGATTATCTCCACTAAAGTCCATCTCTATATCCTTATACTTTCATTCTCTTGTATTAAGTAGAGACATCCTTCTCTTATGTCTCTGAATGTTATTAAGGGGATGTCTTTAAAGAGGACAGGGTTTAAGTTATTACGTGTGGGAGGGGGGTGAGAGAGACAGAAAGAATGAACTTAGTTGTCTTTGGATAGGTCAATGGTTTGGTTAGAGAGAGGGTGTGGATGTGAGGAGGTATGCAGGGGAGTTTTTAGTCGGACTTTGAAAGGAGAGGTGTTGGTAGATTCGATTACATTAGTGGATATGTTTACTGCTTAATTAAAGTCATTTTAAGATAATAGATCGTATTATTAGTGTCTTTTACCCCATATAGCATCATCTCTTCTCCCTCTGTCCCTTCCTATCTCTCTTTCTCTATCCCTCCCTTCACCCCCGACACGTTCCCATTCCCCACCCAACACCTCTCATTCGATCCCCATCATCAACACTCACTCTCACATGAATAGAGCAAGATATAATCAGTAAAGGAAACAATAGTCCAATTAGGAGAATTCATAGAATAGATTTTCGGAAAAGGAGGGAATGAATGAGTAGTAAACACATATTTAATATTATTCTTCATATTCTCTATTGACTTGTCTAACAACAGAGATCCCTACAGTTAAGATAACATAAAGAGTATTTAATACACACAAGAATGAAAGACACCACAACCACTTATATCTCTATTCCACAACCTAGATAAGAACCAACGCAACCTATAAGATAACATTACTTGATCCTTTTATCTGCTAATACAATTGTTAATTCATTTTGAATAGATGGGTGAGTTGAGACTATATTCATTTATTATTAGTCATACTGAAGTATTAGAAGAGAAGAATGAATACGAAGAGAGAGAGATGGCTTAGATAGTAAGAGTGATGTTTGTTTAAGGAATAGATGCAGAGGAGGTAAGGTCATCATTGGTTAACTTAGTTTATTACTTTGAAAATGAATATATTGCATTTCTATCCTGGACAGACTTGAATGTCGGATTGAAGTTCTTATAAATCAAATCCCTTCGTACCCAACAGAGACTTCTATCCCTCCTCTGAATAAAGACCCAACAATCTCCCCATTCAAACAACTCCCTCTCCTCCAAGTACATATCTTAAACTCTTTCCTTCTCAAATACTCTGTCCCTATTTCATCCCCTCACTACTCCTCTTTCCCCTCCTTTCTTCCTCTCTCCTCCCCCCTATTTAATCTTTAGCTCTCCTTTCCCTTCTTTCTCAGATGTCATTGAGACTTCATAATTAGATAACTGTAAACCCTCTCTTGCTAGATGATAGAAGGTAAATAGTTAGTTAATGTGTTAGTGTGTTGATTGTATTAGGATATAATGGTAGTAGATGTAATGGATACAGTGGTGGTGTTGGGAGGGATAAGAAGAGCAATGACGATTGATTTGTGGGGATCGAGGGAGGGAGGAAATGGGGACTTGGAAGCAGAGGGGAAGGGAGAGAGGTGGAGAGGTGGGGGAGTGTTGAAAGAAGAATGGCAAGAGGGAGAGAGGGTTTAAGAGGGGAGATGTGGATTAGGTCTCGGAGTTGATCATGTCTTCTGTGTTTGTCATTACTACCTTGCTAATAACTTATCTTAGAGTTTTAGACATGCAATGAGAATATAGTATTTCTTTTTTATTTCACTTATTCAAAATGGTATCAGAGGTGATAGAATCTTCATTTTTATAATTCAGATTGAGTAATAAACGAAGTGTGGAGGGTTTCAGATTCTACTATATCTCTTTCTGTGGGAAGAGGTCCAACAATTCTAAAAGTAGCTTCATGAAAAGCTACTCCTAATTCAAATTCTTATTTATCCGCAATTTAGTCCTTACCCATACACTAATTAAGTTCCCATTGCCTTCCGCTTTCAGAGTCTTGCCCTTCTTCTACCTTTACAAACCTCCCACTTGAGTTAACTCCTAAAGCAGCTGGAAGAGCTCTGTAAGGTATGATCAGGTTCTATCCGTTGGTCTTTAAATAGATATTCCATCATCGAAACTAAATAAACATTAATAAGAATTCTATAATATAGAAGGAATATATTAACTGTTCTATCTATCAATGAGAGTTAGACTAAATAAGAGATATATCTGACTGACAACAAGTAGCACACAGCTCCGACCTCATCTACGGAAGGCTTGGTTCAAGTCTCTCCGTATAAAAATATTTCAAAGCAGAGACTCTCGAAGTTCTAAACCCTTGAGCCACATCTAATAAGACGAAACAGATATAAACAACCTTGTTGTTACTGAAAAATTATCAGAAGAAGGAAGTAGAAATAGAATAAATCGAAAAAGAAGAAGATAAGAGTTAATAGTCATACCGTTCAACAAATGAGAGGAAATCTGAGTTTATATAATTGATCTTATATAGGATGGCCTTAGATATGATTTAATTAGAATAGAATTATTTGATAAAGTTATTTCCTTAAAGGGCCATAATCTGTTAGCATGGATTTATCTTAAAAAGGAGTTGAAAACTAAAATATATATTAGTGTTATTGAGGACTCCCTTCTACCTCCACCCTGACGACTGTTCTGACAAGTCCTCATGTGCTTCTTAGAGTATGGCAGTACTCTCAGACACGCAAGTCGGCACACCAGTATTATTATGAAGCCCCAATTACTTGTATTGCTTCACCACTGGATATTCCAACTCTTGGTACTAAATCTGAATACTCACTAAGTGCTTTGGAAAGCACTGAGGAGGGTCAAGGTACTAGTACTTATTCAAATGGAGGAAAATTAAATACATTAGATCAGAATGAATAATCAGAAAATGGAAGAAATAAGAAAAATGAAGAAAGATAAAGTAAAAAGACTCCCTCTGACTATTAAAATACTTTAAGCGCCAATTCGCTCATTTTCATCCTCTAATTCTCTATCGATAATTTTTACTGTATCAATCTATTTTAATAATAAATGACTCCTGCTTGGAAACTGGCGTTGGCTTATGAAAGAGCTATTGAAAATGTCATCTAAGTTCTTCTTCTTCTTCTAAAAAATCATAGACCTCAACCAGGTTGAGTGTTTCCCATACCTTCACTTATCATCTGAATATCATTCAAACTATACTTAATCTGTTTCTTAATATAGTAAGAGTATTCAATACAGCTGACTCTATTGAGAGTACAAATGACTGCATCCTTCACTTTAGAATTAAACAGTAATACTTTATTGTTTCCATCTCTAACTATTACTGCTTCTCTATCCATAATTTTA
>JAGYYO010000081.1:0-15365 GCA_021441625.1 Diophrys sp. 3 WChen-2021
CCCATTCCAACTTACATCTTGAGAGTTCCTAGTTGGATTACTAAACCTCATTGAGTACTGTGCTATCTGTGCAGAGAATGGTGTTTCTCTTACTTGCTATCTTCATTCCATGCAGATGGATCTGGTTTACCATAGTAACAAGCGTGTTCCATTAGCATTATCAAGAAAGTTGGAGGCTACTCTTTCGCTGGCAAGAAACTTCGTTCAACGATGGACTCACACACACAAAATTTAACAGTGAGATTCTCTCGTGTTTTCGACCTCAGCAGTCGAGGAGTCTCGTTCTTCTTGTAAGAGTCTCGCGGTGCAATGGGAGTTTCAACTGTTGCGCTGTTTGCTTGTAAAGATAAATCTAAATTAAACTCTATTGTTGCCTATACTTCCATTCCTAAGAAGAGTCCTAAAAATATGCCATCATTAACTCTCAAGCCATTGAATGCATTCACTCAACCAGGTGCGGTTGGAGCATAAGTGCTCCAGGTGTGTTTTAAACTTAGTGGCTATCCAGAGAGAGCCTTCCTGGTCCTGCGACAAGCAATCGTTGGCCAAAGAGCCTTCTCTTGTGTCTTAGGTATGCTGCACGCCTCTCCATTGTTGTGCTTTGTTTTGGCGGCCAATTTAAAATTTCAAAAACACTATCCTTCCTGAAATGTCTACAGCTCCCTTTTCTATATGTTTTTAAGTTTTCAATGAGGGCTCGGAGATCCTCCGGGCGCTTTTCATTAATTCTTTCTAGGGTTAGCAACAGGGAGATGTCTGTGAACTTTAAAACAAATGCTACTCTCATCCTTTTGGATTGTTTCATCAATGATTTCAATACTGATCTGTTCATATTCATCCATTACCTTAGTGATTGCTTCACCTGGATCCATACCTTGTTCATTAATGTATCTGACAATTGCTTCAGTAGCATCCTCAAGTTCACATCAACATATTTAAAATCGCCTGTTTATTTGATTTTTTAAGAAAGAATATGAACTCTCCCTTAGTCTTAGTAAGTATCAGATGAAGAAGCATCCATATATTATGATTATCAAATCTCAAGTAACAGTTCATACGGTGCTTCTCATTGAAAGAGAATTTCGTCTGCAGCATTGTGATACTCTTCGGATGTTTAAGGCAGTCAAGGTTAGTCAACTGTTCCTGATATACATTTGGGATTAAGAAGAGGTCCAGCAATGGGGGTCACCCTGGCTCACTGCTCAATCCTATTTGTCTTGATAAGATTTCCTCTGTCTGTCTCACGAAAGAGTTAAAATGCTTTCCAATTGCTCTCTCAGGAAATCTGTTCAGGACGGTTCAGATTGAACAGCTCAATGAGAAGACCAGAACAAGTAATATGCTTACACGTCATAGCATCTCAGCGACTGTTAGTCTTCTCAAATGCTCTGAATGTCACTAAAAGAGTCTTAGAGTTACCATCAATTGTACATGTTTTTTTTGTTTTTACTTGCTTTACTCTTTGTTTGATCTTCTCACCTGGTTTTAAGGGATGCCCAGTGTAGCTCTGTAGGAAAGAGTGTTTTCGATGCACACAAATGTCCATGGAAGGCTACAGGACCAGTCTTGTTGCCAAAAAGCGTTCTAAGATGTCAACTTGTGAACTATCTTCATTAAAATAAATATGTAATTCGAAGACTGTACAAATGATGATTAATTTATTGTTAATTATTAAATGGGGTTTGGGGTGGAGAGTGTGATCATCCATTGCTTGATCAGGTCATCCACTGATATTAGTAAATCATATATCTGCCATCTCACTTACTGACACTTCCTCGACTGGATTAAAGAGTTACAATCTCATGGTCAACATCCATGCAAGAGGCAATAAATAAGTTATAGTTATGTAATTATTTCAATCAGAGATCTAGAACTAAATGAATAATGAGATGAGAAGTGGTGCAGTCTCTTAGAGTATTTCTAGTTTACTATCCATACTAGGATAATTCAAAATACCTGATACAAGATATAGATGCTCTGAATGTATTCTTAGTCTCATTGATTGATCCTACTGTCGAGGTATAATACTCTCATTAATTAATATCTAGTCTGAATAAATTAAATGGAAATTAAAGTAGTGCTAAGCTTAACGACACTTCCAAATGATTAATTCACATCTACTAATAACCCTAAACTCTTTGATCCTCTTGACTCCTTTGAGTCGCTGCCATATACAACTCTGACTAGACATTAATTCGTATGCATTGTTATGACTAATCAAGGCATATTAGAAGTATAAGAGTTTAAAATAGAAGAAGCATGTTTAATGAGAGACACCTGATCTATAGGAAACACATGCCCATTAAGAGTGTAAGTCAACTCTGTATCACTAGGGAACTAAAACCTACTCTTTAATATGAATATCCAATCCAATATCTAGTCTTCTGTGTCTATTATATCATATTGGCTATATATATAGACCATAATGTTGAGATATAATGCAGCGAATGAGAACAGAACTACAGAGACAAAAAATATACACTTCATGCATTACCCCTGTTTCCCAGTGCGTCCATTTAAATAAAATGGTTATCTCCAATCAAAATGACAGCAGTTTTTTAGAGCCGACACTCCAAAGGACTCAATACTCAACAGTAAGTCACTTAGAACTTAATACTCAGTTTCTCTTAACACAACCACTCTTTAATGGAATAGTCAAATAGAGATGAGTGATTAATAAAAAGGTGAACTTTCATACTCAGAATCATATTAACGTTAGATGAAGATAATGTCTCATTAAACTGAGTGGTAGCCCAACTGATTATAGTTATTAGCCTTTTTTACATCTAATGAGAGTCTTTACCAAATGATTGCATACGCAGACAGATCTGAAGTCTTATTTTCGCTCTAATGTCTCACTATTTTCAACCTAAAATCTGCTTAGACATGTCTGTTAGTAAAATTTTTTGACCAAACATTGAAGAGCTTATCTGAGAATTCATTTTATAGCTATCTCACTGATGCCATTTAGTTAAACTGTATTGATCAGTTTTATTCAATATTTCTCTGAGGTGTGTTCTTCTTTTTTATTGCCTCCATTAACTCAAGAGTCAGCCAAGATAAAGCAGATGCTACTCACTATTTAGTTCCTTATGTTAAACCTAATGATTAAACTAGTTTTGAACCCAAGCATGCTTTATACAATGTATCAAACATCTGAAATTGAAGAACTAAGTTTGCTTAGAGATTATTCTAAGATCCTCAACAGAAACAATCGGTAAGAAAAGCATGATGCCTTGTGATGTAAATAATCTCGATCAAGCTTCAACAATAAGTTAAGACAAAAGAGTCATGATTGAATATTAATAAATTTTATTTGATTATTCCCTAAGAAATTTCACCAATTAATTTAAATTATTAAATATCAAGACATGAAAGAAAGTCTTCGAATTCGAATAGAACTTCTGGAAAATTCAGTTCTAAAGATAAGATGCTTGCGACTCAATAAAGTAAAGAAAAACCTTTATCTCTTGAGGGAAGAGGATGTTTGAACGGTGTGGTTCAGAGTTGAGGTTGATTAAACGGCCAAGGCCTAATATCTGAGAATTCAAGATCTAGTCAGATAAGAAATTAGACTGAGACACTCGAGTACAATCTCTGTTTACCCTTTGACACAAGGCTTTAGTGTTAACTATATGGAAGTCGAAGAACTCATCATGAGCGGAGTAAGGAAAGAATGCTGAAACTTTTCTAAGTTGAGAGACGGGGATCAGAAAAAGAACCTTTGAGCTTAGACATCTGATAATAGTGTTTATCAACATGGTTTCATAAGTAGTCCTTGAATTAACCCTAACTGCGTTCTTGAATAAAATTAGCAAAGAGTCAGGGATGAAGAAAGTATGATCTCATTGAACAAAGATGGGAGCAGTGTTCTTGAGTTTTTTATTAAAAAGTATCCACAGAATAATCTTCCCTCTTTTCTGGTCACTGTTCGGACCAAGATTTGTCAGTGGTGCTTTCTAAGAAAATCTAAAATTGAAGCCCATTCCAAACTACAATCAGCTAAATTATGCTGAGGGACTCTTGTGATATTCAGTTAAATAAGCATATAACATAATTTAATTAATAAATAACGTCATTGGGCAACAGCTCAATCATTCATCTATTGGTAGATGAGTAGTTGTTGTCCAACAGGATGTGGGTAGGAGGATCAACTCCTGATAAGTCCACTCCTGTGAACTCTATACCTCCACAGACCACGTCTTCATCAGAGTCGACAGAAAAAGCTCGAATCCAACTATCTTAGAGCTTCCCCTCCTTAGCTGTCTATGTGCCCTGAAGACTTTGAGTCTACCACAACTACTTGGGCAGAGAAGATAAATGACAGACCTTTAAAAGACATAAATGACATATTTGAATATTAAATGTATTAATATATTTGAATGAGCATGTGATGATGATATAAGTTTGCATTAAATCTTAGAGCTCCAATCTAGAATCTAGAAATAACGCCATTGTTATATCTGCGATTTAGGTCAGAGATCTATTTTCTTGTTTCTCCACTCTAACAGTGCAAGCTCTACCTATTTTCGATCAGAGAAGAATACACAGAGAGAATCACATTAACCTTCTTCGTTGAGACTTTTCCTATGGTCCATTTAATGTCAGTTAGCCATACAACACTAATCTCTCAGACCAATATCTTGCAAAGAACCCTTATGAAGTCCAACAAATCAGTAAAGAACCTTAGTCTTGAATCCAGATCAACAGTTGCAGTTTCTCTTTGTTTGAATGATTACATAGAGTTGCTATTATGAAACAGGGGAATTAACATCAAACTTAAATTGAATATTAAAAGTGTTTAATAAGAAGGGTATTCTAATATTCCCTAACATCTTTGACCTATAATAACCCTCATTTAGCTCTTAAAGGATTTTGCATTCTTGTATTTAAACCATTCTTTAATCTTAAGATTCTTCCTCAATCAATCTCAATCCCTCCCTTGAAAGAATGGACAAGAGACGGCAGACTAACAAGAGAATTCCTGTATAACGTTCGTTTATTTGCTTCCTTGTATCATGCACCCTCAGATGACCTTGCTTAAGGACCTATATACTTCGTACTCTATAGAAGAATAGATAAATAAATCATATTATTCAAAGGATAGGAGTTCAATGTTAAGATATGTTTGGGATACTGAATTAAATTTTGGAAAAAATCTATTAAATGTCCAAAGACTAGATAAGGTACTCCATTGTTGCGATTGATCAATCAATAATTATTGGCATCATGGGCACACCTATGAGCAATTTACATCCTGGGCGCATTTAAAGAAAATGGAAAATCTACATTGTCCCTTAGAACTACACAATTGTTTTGATGGTGATGAGTCATTTAATGTTGGTTAGATAAACTCTGCCAAGGATTATCCCCAGCTCGTCCTCTTAACAATAGTCCTAGCATATAAAATATGACAGACCAAGACCCTCTGCCTCCTTTAACATATTCTAATCAGCCTCCTGCCCAAGGCTGCAACCCTCCCAAAAAGGCAAGGGGCACAGAACTCTTCTGGGTCTTACAGTTAGGATAAACAAAAGTGGAATTTGATTCCATTTTAATAAATAAAAATCAATCAACTTCTATCAGATTCCTGTATACTTTCTCTCTTTAGACCTTAACTTTAGATTTAATGATTGAGAAATCACTCTGAACTGGAGAGTCTTAATTATGGAGGAAATTAACTTCTCTAAAAGGCCACGAACCCTAACCTACAGGCCTAGGAGAACTCTTTCCCTCATTAGACTCATCACTCCCTCTTACTAATAGATAAACTACCCTCATCTACTTCTTTAGCCCTAAAGGGCTTGAACATAAGAATTCTCACTCACACACATATTCAATCTCTAATCTAAACCTCAATCGCTCAAACCTCGAAGAAGAAAGAAGAGAATACTGCAGAGGGTGCATCTTCTAAGGATTGTAGAGTCCAATCTTTAGGAGCTCTACATCCTCTCCTGGTGAAGAACTCATCAAGACTCAGCCATCGACACTTTCCACGTCGATTAATAATCTCTCATCATCATCACTCTGAACTGGAGAAAGCTCTGAATGATAGGGAGTTGTAAAGAAATTAGGGACTTGGTTATCTCTTATGGCATGGTGAATGCTAGTATTTTTCCTTATATAAGAATAGTAATGTCTCTCAATAGAGGATTTTGTTTATATAAATGACTAATTAATTGAAGAGACTTAAGATTCTATAACGGTCATTAATTTCTCTAAACTCTCTCTTGGCATCCATAAATACTACTTGTCAGTACCATCCAAGCCTCAAGAATAACAAACTATTCCCAATGGCAATCCATTGTTACTTGTCTCTTAACTTGTTCTCATGTTGTTGGGAGCAATTAACAAAGGAAGGGATCCATCTGTGTATTATATAGATAATTACTGCTCTGATGTCCCTCATTAACTATTATTCTTAGTCTATAGTCAGAGTAAGAGCAAGATAATTGCTTAAGCATCTAAATCAATGTTAAGTTAAGGAGAATTAAGAGACTCTCTTAGATAATTGTTAAGCTAAAGTTTTGGAAGGTTTGAAGGCTTTTTTTAGTTCCTGACAGAAGGTAAGAATCTGAAGTGTTGAATGATTACCAAATTAATTCGATGACTAAGGTTCTATCAGGAACTATGTTTGATAGATAGAATTTAGTTAAAAACCAGGCATCTTTTATCAATCATAGACATTAGCACTTGTAAATAGTTACAAAGAAATAAGTGCCTTCACTCTTTTAATTATCACATAACACCACAAAGAAGCTCCCTTTCAAGTTCAAGTGATAGAGTCAATTTTCATTGCTTATCCTGGATCAGATCTGCTCTTACGACTTTGAGCAAGGCCTCTTCTACAAATGAACTTCCCTGAGTCTAAGCCTAACTCCTCATGAGAGGTCTCCAACACACTATAGCTTTCTGCGACTCTCCATGTTCTTTGTAAAAACAATGCCAATCTCCATTTGAGAATAAGTAGTAGGAGGGATAGATCTGGATTGCTTCTAAGTACTCTTTTAAGAGGGAGAGAAGAAATGGGGAGTTACAATGAGTGAGTAAGTGCTCGTCCATTCAGGACTAAGGTTTTTATTACTTTTTATTCATTTCCCACATTTAAATCAAATTAAGATGTGGCGGCAAAAGCCAAAATTTAAACTTGGGTGAAAAATGTGATAACCCCTCTTGTGTACACTGCAGAGTTACTCTAGGGAGCTGAACATTGATGCGCTCAAGAGAGAGCACCGTGCCGGCTTCCTATTGCCATGGCTATGTGTAAGTCAAACAGTTGACATTGTCTCTGCACTTCTTCCTCTTCTCCCTGCCACTGACTCCAAGCAAGTTGGAGTTGCTCAGACAGGAACTGCTCAGTCTTACCATCAGAGGAGATTCAGGCCTATCAGTGACCACTAGGAAGAGACTGTGTCCAGTCCCAACCAATGCTCATGGGAAGAGAGTGCAAATCAAATGAGATTTAAATCAACTGTTAAAGTTCCCTTTATTCGACTTACCCTCTACTTCACAGAGCAGTGAGTGTGTTTACTCAACTCTATCATTTTGAATTCACTGAGTGTGTAAAGATGCTAATAAGGAGTGTTGCATCTTGTGTCCCTGACTTTGGGCCTTTGTTTCCTACTATAATCTAAATTACACAATATTAATATAGCAGCACAAGAAGAAACTTAAAATGAGAACCTCATAGGTTGAATTTATTCTTCCCGCCTCATTTTCACAAACCTAGGTATCAGTTTTTACTCCCTTGCCACTTCTTCTCAGTTCTTGAAGTCTCCCTTCCCTCCCATTTCTTAGACCTCCCAAATATTAACTTCCAAAGTAATGGAGGGAGCTCAGTCCAAAATGCTGGATGAAGAGTATCTCTACCTTAAGTCTTTGAATTTAGTTTGACTTAGTACTGTCTAAGTTAGTTTCTATTTACTTTTTAGAGGATGCTAGTTCCCATGTCTTAGAAATTCTTAATCCATTTCATATTTTTATGCCAGTGAAGAAAAGCGTCCAGGTTTAAATTAAAGATATAAAAATAAAGGATTAAGTTCATAAGAAAATACGGGCCCATCTGCTCCTACATCACCTCAATTCAAGTACAGATCCAGAGATCCCATGGGTGGGGCTTTTATGTCTACGTAGGTAAATGAGATACTTTGTTTCAAATCATACTCATGAGCTTGGGTGGGTTTTCATGATCATATAAATAAGTTTTGAATCAATAAGATCTTAATTGAAGTATCATGATGAACAACTACAATGAAGAAAAGGAAGTTGTGTAGATTGAGTGAAATCTACCACTTTTGGGTTTTATATTAAAGAATTATGAGACTATGGGATCATAACTCCAAAAAACAAGGTCTAAGAGAATCAAGTTTAACAACTAATCTGGAACTGATCTATTTGATATTCCATTCAGATCTCCTCCTTAAGCTAATTATGTAATATATTTTATCTTGGCGAATGCACACATGATTTTTAACATTGATTATGGACCGTTCTAATTGAATCGAACCAAATAAGAGAGAGGCTTAATTAGAGTGCGCTAGTCATGTACTTTAAAAGCTACAGCGTATTTAATTTTCTATCGGACATAATCAAGAGATCAACACCAAATCGAGTGGAAAGTCAAAGATGAACAACAACAGTGTTTATGTATGAATCCAACATAAATTTAATTACAGGATATTTGAGAATAAAGATTTTCTCTCAATTACCAATGAAATAAATTGTTTAAGTAGTTAAACTTAATAGTATAGATGTATTATAATACAATGCCATTGCTAAGATCTTAGAGAGCATTAATAATAGATAAGATTCACGATAGTCTCCTGTTTCAAGAACTTACTTAGTCAACAAACCAAAGATAAATGAGCAAATTAAGAACTAATTATATTTATATAATGTCATTTCATAATTTGACTAAAGCTTTAGTGTGTAATGACAACCCATCAGAGTTTATTTCAGACGGGACCTTTAGACTTCCATGCATAAATTGGAGCGGAGTGAGAGATAGGCTACTTAAGAATATCTATTGTCAGATCTTACTTATGCCGCCATAAATTCTCTTTGACTATTGATGAGAGCCTACTTCCATTTTTCTCTTCAAAAGATAGATTCAGTTAACAAAGATAAATAAGAAAAGCATGTATTATATTATCTCTGTAATGAACTACGATGTGCTTACTTAGCTGTCCCTATAAAGATGGGAATTAAGATTTTATCTAATTGCCTATTGAAGGATTTAATGCCAGTGTCTATTTGCACATAATCAGACAATATTCTATTTTATATTGCTGTGGTTGAATTATATTCTATATATTCTGGATTTAAATTCGAGAAGAGTATTTAAAGTGGTGCGAGTATCTAGAGAGCAGGTCAATGAAAGGAGATTTATCTCTAGAAGACTCATAAACGGAGGTTGATTTACAGAGATTGAATAGAGGCAATCCCAATGACTGATATTGAGTTGATAGAATAGATAGAATTGGAGCATAGGACTATTAAGTATTCCAAATCTATCTCAATTTAATGTTGGGGGGTAATTCTAATCTGATATTCATTAATAGCTAACTGCTCCATCACATGAGTTATTCCTGAGCTTTGTATGATTTTTCGACATTTATATTGTAAATGACTACCTTTAAATTATGGAGAATTATCTCTCTCACCATCTGTTTCTGTTTCTGTTTCGGTTTCTGTTTGATAAATTATAAAGATGTCTTCTCCATATGAGAGGGAAATACTTGCCCTCTCGAGGAACCTTCCCTTCCTGGACCGGAAGGAGAAGGTTTTTGGGTTATGAGGTATGCGGCCAGTTACGGTCGATCTTTAGTCTTTACCATTTTTGATTTTCTTCTCTCACCTTAAGCATCCCACTCCTACTTTCTTAAACAATCAATTGTCCTTCTAACTAAGGATTTTAATCATAAAGACTCATATAAGTTCACAACAACCGCTGTTTAATCTGACAAAGAGAAGGCATATTTACAGATAAGAAGAAAGCAGGCTTCATCAGTAGAGAAGGAATGATCCCATTGAAACAATGAAGAATAGAAAGACATTCATGATTCGCATCAAGTAGCAGACACACAATTAGGAGAGTCATTGGAAGACTACTAAGTCTACCTAAGCAGAAGCTGTTGGAAGAATCTCCTTAACATATAAAGCGCAGACACTCTTGTGCCAAAATGAAAACCTATACTAATCAGTCTTAGCGTTAAAGTGAATTAGCTGGAGAGTTTAAGGAAGAAAGACTCAAGTAAGAGAGGAAAATCATATCAGAGCTAAATAGAGACATATCTGACTAGAACTAACAAGAAAAGCAAAAATTAACTAATTTGTTTAATAAAGTGACAAATGGTTGGTTGACCACCTCAATTTGAATTTCTATGATATTCCTTTGCCAGACTATCACTGACATCGCATTCCTTCTCTCCTCTAACTGAGGTGCTCTGCCCTACGGTTCCCCTCTCCTTGGATAATATTCTCTCTGACACAGACCTTAATGGAGATGGCTGCTCATCCACTTGCTAAATAGAAATACAAGCTGAGTCTAAAAAAGAAACTGGCGATGATTCACAGACTCTTCTGTGTTGTGCCTATACTTTGGAAACTCTTAATGCAGACAAAGGTGGAATTAACAATACATGTACGAAGTATGCTGAGATGGAAAATGCGTCAATGAGGTAGAACACTGATCTCAATCTCAATCTCAATTATGATAAAATCATTCACTACTTGTCTGGTCTGCCTTGATCTTCTTGGTTCTCATTTCTTGCATGATTATCCTCCCTTTATTTGTTATTCATTGTGCCCTTGTCTTCACATTCACCCTTTACTTTCATTCCATTTTCCTCATAGTCACTGTCCTCAATCTTTATGACTTACCTGTCAATTCCCTCCGTATCCTATCTTAAGGAAGGGAATAGTTTTTGGAGGAGTTCAAAGAGAAAGTAAGTGTTGGGGTGAGGAGTTTTCAGCTCCTTCACCTTCACTCTCGCACTCGGCGCAGGTTTCTCTCGTGCTTTTCCCTTCTTCTCATTCTCTAAATTAATTAATGAGTCTTTTTCTGACTCTATTTATTTAAATAAATATGTCTCTTGATACTAGTCTTCACTCTCCGATCTATCCCTATACTCTGTAACAGCTACTTCTCTTACTCTTTCATCTTCACAGTTTAAGGATATCCTTTCAACTTCCTACATCTGGTCGAGTACTCCTCCTATTCTTCTTCCTGTCTCCTTGTCTCTCTCCTTCCTCTCCTCCATACTGTCATCTACCACAGACTCAATCTAGCACTGAGAGAGTCCCTAATTCAAATATTCAACTTCTAATGCTTGTCAGCTCTCCACCACTAATAGATCCACGATCTCTTTCATTACTGAAGTTTGTAGAATTAATGCTCTCTATCCAGTTTTTCTTTTTCCTATTCTGTTTCTTCCCTCTCTTCGATGTCTCTGGGGTTCTGCGCTTTCTACCTATCCTTCTTCTTCTCTTTCCTCAGTTGCATTACACTCCTCTTCCACTCCATATCTCTGATTAATCTTTTGGTTTCTATCTCCTGCTTTTTATTCTCTCTAATACTTTTAGGGTTTCTCTCTCAATCCTATTATACATTTGATTGCACTTCCCTTCTTTCAGCTTCTCATGTATGACTTATGGAAGGAGATATCTAGGTACTATCTGGTTCTCCCATGGTTGAATCTCATCTTTTCATCTGATCTTCAGTTCACCTATTCTGTCCCTTTCTTCCTCCAACTTCATCATGTTTTAAGTCATCTGTGTCAGGGATGCCCCTCAATTAATCATTGTAGGGGATGTCATCCCTTTCATATATAGTGGCAAGATCGAGTCAAATCGATTTTAATTTAATTTAATATATACACAAAGAGGGAGGGAATATAACCCCCTCCCCCTTCCTATAACAGTAGAAGTCCCTAAAGGGACGTGGCCCCCTCCCGAAGAAAAAAGGGATTAAAGACCCTTTCCCCAAACTCGTGATCACATAGATAGAAGAGGTGATCTGCCATATATAATAAAAAAAAATGAATGAAAGTCATCTGTGTCTGCTAGTCTTGACTATCTCCATCTCTTTCTTGCTTCCACGATCCCTTGTAAGACAAGACCTCTACCTAGGAGCTCGCTCAAGGATCCGTATCACATCCATCTTGTTCTGATCCATCTTCATACATTACCTAAGATCCCCACACCAAAGTTCACCCTCACCATGTTCTTGAAATCCATCACCAGGGCCGACGCCTTCTTCTCTGTTCTTCCTCCTAAGCATCCATCCTTGCTCTCAATCCATAACATCACCCTGTTTCTCCATATGTCTTTTGTTCTCATATTTACCAGATGATCTTAAGGTGTTTTCTTCCATTCTTCGTTTTCCTAGCGCCATGGAATCCTGAGCTACAGATGGTTTGCTGGTCCAGGAAGACTATCTCTCCATTTAACCCTTTAGATACTTGAAAGTCCTATGGTGGTAAGAGGTATTGCCAACTTAAATGGAGGTAAGTGTCCTTATCTCATGAATCTCTCTGGTCTAGTGACCACCAGATTGTTCCCCTCTCATACACCAAGGACACAATTGACAACCTCCACAACTGTCTCATAGCTGCTGTCTCCCATCCTTTTCCTAAGTAGTTCCACTCCATCTGGTGCAAGTACCATCCTCTATCTCTCTCCTGCATCCCTTTTTCCTGCTTCCATATATCTTAGTTCCCTTGCTCTACCGAGATGAGCCTTTCTCAAAGGGAAAGATGCAGTTGAATGGCCTAAATGCACTCATCTTACATCCTTCCCAAGGATCATGATCCTTTTAATCTCCATGATCTCATTTAGCTCACAGATATCCATCTCTATCATCCCCATTCTGGCTTGTTCTATGAGTTCTGTGGTTCCACCACAACACATACCCCTCCATCTCTCTTGGCACTTCTTCATGCATCTGATAAACCCGACTTGATCTGTCTGCATCCCCTGTCTCTCGTTCATCAGTTCTTCCCTCTCCTTGAATGCCCCTGGTGTCTTATTCTTTTATTTAAGTTCCTGCCACATTAATTATTATAATTAATTTTTAAATCCCCTTATTTCCTTTCGGGCTCATCCCATCTCATCCTTTCCCAAATCCATCTGGCTTCTTTTTTTGCCGCTCACATCTACCTATCCTTTATCTCTTTCTTAGCAGTCTATGTTTCAATCTCTTGCATTCCCATAATAATTTACACTGTGAGTGTTTTTCTAGGTTCAAGCATTTGCCACATTCGCAAGAAAAGCCTATCCCCTAAGACCCTGGGCATAGTATCATTGCGAGAACTCTCCATCCCATCGGGTTTCTTTTCACTCTTCTAATGATCATTCTCTCGATCTTCCAATGATCTTTCCCTCACATCTCTTCTCTCTTCTTAGCTCAATTCACCATTCTCATTCTCTTCCCACTCCATTCCATGATCATTCCTGCCTAGTTATAAGATTCTTATCCGCTCTCTCCTCATCCTTTCTACCTGGTGTCTCCTGGGGAGTATCTTCTCTGCATCCGGATTCATGATGGTCCTCGGTAGTCCAACCACCTTCTTGTCTATTCTCCTGATTAACTTCATTACCATCTCTATATCCAGCTTTTCAGCGTTCAGATGTGCTTGTGTCATGTAGGTGAGGACTGTCACCTAGCCTCTGTCTCATAATTCATCCCCTATTATTATCCCTTACATAGTTGATCAGTTAGTTTATATCCCTCATCAGGTGCGTTTCCCAGAAACTAATGGGCGTTCCCAGGTATATGTTGACTTTCTCGATCTTTATTCCCCTAACCTCCCTCTGTCTTCTATTATTAGTTATATGATTTTTGTCTTATGACTTGCTACTACCATATCCTACGCTCTCCCTCTAGCACATCCATTATCTCAAACAAATTCTCCTCCGTGTTGGTGTATATTATGATATCATCCACATATAGGAGTATGTTATTCTTCTGATGGTCTTGAGTAGCTTCTCCATTACTTCCTACATGTATAAATTGAACATCAGGGCAGATTCAGACAGCTCACTACAGAATAGTCTTCTACAAAGAGGAGGAACAAAAGATGTCGTAAAGAAATGTTTCAGTAATTAAAGTTTAATTAAATATCAAATTAATAGAAAATGATCAATTGCCTATCTCAAAAGAGATGCAGTAAAGACTAGACTTCTAATCTAGCTAAGGAGCAATCTCAAAGCCAGGTCTATTTAGAAAGAGAAATCTGTCGGTCAACTAGAAAATAATAAATGTAGAGTTCGCAGATGTCATCTGTCTCAAGGAAACATGGCTCAGACATGAACAATTGCATCCAAACCCAGATGATTTGCAAAGAGAACGAAGGAGTGTTAATCATCATCCATAACTAATGGAAGGTGAAAGAGTATGAAAATTGGACACATCCTACTTGATGATGATGATGATATGAAACTATCAAATAACCCTCATTAAATATTAATTAAAGAGAGAAGGTAGAGGGGGGAGGAGGGGGAAGCCACTTCATGACAGGACTTGGCAGGCTTCTGTGAGGACTCGGTGGACTCCTTTACAACCTTAGGAGTTAGTCCTTTGTTATCTGGAACTTAATTCTATGGGGATCATAGCAGGGGGTCTTCTGGAAAACATCCAAACATTGGCAGGACCCTATTATCGATCTCCATATAATTTCAATTAAGACCAGGCAAGCAACAATGATTAATTTCAGCTCTGGCCCTACACAGCCTACTTATTATCCAAATCCTTCAGGCTAATACAGACCGTCTATGTCTTCAACTCCTACCAAAATTAAACTTCTTCTTAATCAAAATTCATATTATCATTCAATGTTTCTTCTTCTTCTTTCATGAGATGATTGAATGCCATCTCACAATTACTAATCTTATAATATTAAATGTCATAGGGTGACCAACCCTCGGCTCACAGAACATGATCAATCCCTAGATGCATGCTTGGACCCTCCCGATTATCTGTTGTAGTTTCAAACATCTCGATCTGGTTGCTTCAATAGATTAGCATTAAACCCAAAACGGCCAAAGTAAGTGCTGAGTTAGAGTAACCAGAACAATATTCATATTCATATTGAAATTTAAATAAAGTTATGGCCTAGGCAGAACATTGTCATGACTCATGTCCATTCTATTCCGGTTGTTTGTTTATGACCCTCTGGGCACGGACGTAATACCTTTAAATTTCTTTTCTTTCCTCTTATAATTCATAAACAAATTGCTCTCTTAATTGGTTCTATAAACGAGATCGACGTATTTAATTAAAAATTTGCATAAATGGGGAAAGAGCAGGGAGGCCACTCTCACTCAAGTACCCTATGAAGAAATTTTGAAAGCTGAAACAAGACAGA
>JAGYYO010000082.1:0-15332 GCA_021441625.1 Diophrys sp. 3 WChen-2021
TAAGATTGAAAGAAACAAGAAATGAACAGAGGAATTCCATAAGGAGATGATGCACTGGGAAGCATTGAAACAGCATACAGCGAAAGGGATATGAACTCAGTATACAGACAGTTGAGATAGAAATTCTTCATGGGCTAGCAGGGTAGGTTGTTCAAACAGTTGATGGAAGGGGAGAAAGTCCTAAATGAGGAAGAGACGAAGCAAAAAGTGTCAAGACATATCGAAGATACCTATGCATCCAATGACACACCGGAGCGAGTGGAAAGATCGAGAATACACTTTGATAAACCAGACGAAGAGAGGCTGGATAAAGCAATCGACCAGGCAATAGACGCAACTAAGCCAAATAAGGCCATGGGAGTAGATTGCCAGATAAACTACTCGATGAAGGCTGGATAAAGTAGAGGGTCAAGAAATTCGTGAAGGAGGTGTTCACGGGAAGAAGAGGCATCCCATCGTATATGAGGACGGCACGAGCAGTCCTCCTGTCAAAAGACGGGAGAGAGACGACGACGATTGAGCAGGTAAGAATTATATCTGTACTAGGCCCATCACCAAGATCATTGAGAGATCAATACTACTGCTGATACAAGAAGGAATATGGAAATAAATCTACTCGATACAGACTGGATTCAGACCTGAGCATGGGACCCAGGTGAACCTGTAGCTGTTAACAATGCGTATACATAGGGACAACCAGAGAAAGAGAAGAGCATATGTAGCCACAATTGAAATCCGGAAAGCCTATGACAAAGTTATTCGAAAGTGGTTGATGCATGCGGTGGAGGAGAGAATAAAGAGGATCTAAACCGTACTACCATGGACACTGAAGATGAGTGTGATACAAGCACTCGAGGAGATATATGAATAGACATGGGTGGAATATGAGGGAGAGAGAATTGAATAAAAGAAAAAGATATTCTAAGGGGGAGTCCTGTCACCACTGATGTTCAATATCTATATGCAGATAGTGATGGAAGGACTCCCAAAGGGAGTGAGAAAGAGTAATATATTATTATATGCTGACGACATTGTGATATACGCCAACGAAGAGAGAGAGCTGTGTCAGATGATGGACACGATCAAAACGGAGCTGATGAGGTGGGGGCTAAAGATAGCAAATCATAAAACAATAATCATCTCAAACAATAGAAGGTAGACGAAAAGTTTGATTTAAATTTCATACATGAACACAGAGAGTGCTAATCCAACGAGGTTGTGAATGAACTGCAAGCAGATAACCAGTACCTGGGAAATCAGAAGGAAGAGTCAAAAGGAGTAACTGAGGCAATGGGAAAGACTTATGGCAATACATCTGAAGAGATTAAGTCTCTTAGTAATCTCGATTATCAAACACGCCATAGGAAAGTCACAATTAGCGAGAGGACATTTGCAATCTAAATGAGCGAGTAGATACCTTGTATTAGTTATTGAAGATAAAGGAGACAGAAGATCTGAAGCAAAAAACAGATCTCTTCGAAGAGACTTCCAAAGATGAAAGAAGAATGACTAACAAGATGGAGTTAATGGAAAAGGAGTACAAGAATGCGATAGAGACGGCTGCTTTAGATAACAAAGAGAAAATATTAAGAGACATCAAGGAAGATTTAAAGTAACTCACCAATGAAAACCGGACAATGAAAGCAAGAGTAGATTAAATAGAAATAGCGATTAACAGTTATGGGGCTAATGTAAAAGATGAAGAATGGAAGGAATCTAGAATTATGAATGAGAAAATAGCAGAGTTGCAAGATTAAATAACTAGACAGAGGGATCATGTAAAGGAACTATCCAACTAAATTGGAAATAAGGAAAGTGATTATTTTATTGGATGTGAAAGAAGAATAATCGGATTAGAGGAAAAGCTAAGAGAGTATGTCAAGGAAGTTGAGGTAGGTGTATCTTAGATATAGGAAGATGTCGACATGATAGTCTATTCACATGATCATGCAGTAATCCCGAAGAAAAATCTTAACTTTATTTAATAAAGTTAGAGAGTGTTAAATGCAATTAATGATCTTGAAGCCGTTGATTAGACTAAAGATGGTATAATCCTAAGAGTAGAAAAGAAAGTAAAGATGTAATGCCTTATAACTGCATTGGGGAAGAAGTGTATTATACTCGAGGATGGACACGAATACCAAGTAGTATGTAATAAAGGGAATCTGTAGATATCTGTAGACAGACTAGCTAGAGGGAACAATACCTGTAAGTTCTTTCAGAGAATAAAATAACTCCAGTCACCATAATAATCCTTTCGAGGATTTCTCAGAAAGTGAAATCGTTCAAGATTCACATGATGAATTATACTTACTAACAATCACTCAACCCAATTTCTCAAAACCTCTCATTTATTAAAAGAATATCGTATGTGCAGTTTGGAACTGCCGATCTATCATGTAGAGCACTAACTACTAAATGCATTTCTCCAGTACAAAGAAAATGAAAGTGGCGATATATGAACCCCCTTCTGAATACCTATCATTCAATGGAGAGCAGCTAAGGGAATTCCATAAATCATACTATCTAACATCCTGTGCTAGGGCTTTAGTCGACATCCAGAACTTCTACAGATAAAATAACACTAGAGAACTATTTAAGACAATTAGGCAATGGTCTACCTTGATGTCATTCTATGGTAACCAGATCTCCTGCCGTAAGCCATCTATGACAAATTGAAAAAACCCAAGCACAAGAAAGACTACAGAAGGGTAGAGAAAGGGGCAATAGGGATCCTGTATAAGATAAGGAAGGAAAGACATGCATCATCTGCTAAGAAGAGAGCTAGTAGAGGAGGTGAACGAGGTAGCATGAAGACGAGAAAGAGAGGGGACGGATCTGAATGTTCATCAGGTAGAGAGAAACACATATGAAAGGGAAGAGGGAATAACAGAGAGATAAAGTAAGATTGAAAGAAACAAGGTATTGGAAGGGATTGATGACCTAGAGTATGAGAGGAAGGATGTAGAGGGAGCCAGAAGTATTACAACTGGAGAATATGAACTGGGAACCCTACCCTTCCTAGAGGATACGGAAGAACATGAAGTAGGAGAAGTAGGATGAAGAATGAGAGAGGAGAGTCAGTAGGACGAAGAGGGACGAGAAGAGAATGAGAGTGAGAGATAATCACTTGTGCAAGACCAGGGATAAACAGAAGCAATGGAGCGTACTGGAGTGGATGAAGATGCATAGTAGTAGAAGACGGCCATACTGAAGTTATTACAATCGAAGATGATGAAACAGGTATGGAAACGGAGAAGATCAAGGAAGCAGAGATGATAACCTCGAGTGAGGAGGACACAGGAATGCATGCAGCCCAGAAGATACTTAGAATGAGTACAGAAGATAAGTGAAGTAGATGACATTTATAATTAACAACAACAATCCCATAATTAAACGCATTTCTCTTAAAGATTATAATAATTCATTTCGTAGGGTAGTTTTTCTTTCACGGGTTTCCTTTATCTGGTCAACAGAAAAAGGTTGTCATGGATTAACAAAAGGTTGTCAGATGTTAACATTAGAGTCTCAAGATAATGCTATATATAGAACATGATAAATCAATAATCAATATGATTTATTATCCACTATCCACAACATTAGTGGAAGTGAAGGAGTTTAGTGTTGTTTAAGTAGAGGGAAAAGAGAAGCGTTAATGTGATGCATATAATTATTGTTGAATGAATGAGGCCAAGATAGTATTAGATGGGGTATAGATAGAGTTAAAGGGATACACTTAGTTATATTATATTAAAATGAATAGTCACCTCTATCTTCTAAATTCATAAACTCACTGCTAGATAATCATTGAGAGATTATAAATGAGCCTTCTTCTTTGAGGACAGATAAGTCTACTTGTTATTATATAAATGACTCTTCTAGTGATACCTTCTTCAAACTAATAGTCGACTCTAATCTTTAAGAGAAATGCGTTTAATTATGGGATTGTTGTTGTTAAGTAGAGGGAAAAGAGAAGCGTTAATGTGATGCATATAATTATTGTTGAATGAATGAGGCCAAGATAGTATTAGATGGGGTATAGATAGAGTTAAAGGGATACACTTAGTTATATTATATTAAAATGAATAGTCACCTCTATCTTCTAAATTCATAAACTCACTGCTAGATAATCATTGAGAGATTATAAATGAGCCTTCTTCTTTGAGGACAGATAAGTCTACTTGTTATTATATAAATGACTCTTCTAGTGATACCTTCTTCAAACTAATAGTCGACTCTAATCTTTAAATATACAATTTCTTCTCTACTCTTCCAGTATCCCCACACTCCCTCTACCTCTCTTTCACTAAAGAATAAATTAACTCAAAACTAAAGAATAGTAAATCCAACAGCCTATCCCTATCCAGCCCACATACCTAAATAAACCGCCCACATCTTCCTAATTCAACTATAATAATTATACCCTGCTCCTACATCTACCAAAGACATAAACAATCTTAAGAGTAATTGAATAGAATGAGTATTGGATAATGAAGAGGTTAACGAGGATTAATGGTAGTTATGAGATAGAATACAGCTGTTGATTATGATGATAGTGATGATATTGCTAACCAATCACAACACTTAGATCTAATTACATCTCTCGGGATGACTTTGTGAAGGTGAACAAGAATGGAGCGACCATTATAAATTCAATTGCTGCTATTAATTATTTAATAAGGGTCTTAGAAGTAGAATAATAGTTCTCATTTCTGTCTAATTCTTTATCCTTCACTGGCTATAAATTGAAGAGATCTCGATTAACAACAAAGTTTGGATCCTCTCCCTCATCGTTAACTCTTCCTGACCCGTCAACACTTAATGGAGATATGGGCTCTTTTGCGTTCCACTCTTTGCCTTTAAACATTTCACTAATCCATTTCTAAGCAAGATTCAGATTGTTCAGAATAGGGGAAGTACAGATAGACACATCTACGGTGTTAAACATCATACTACCAATTTCATCAGCTATCGTTATTGTCTTTATTTCAAATGATGTTTAGTTCCATATTAAATAATCCAGCAGTTGATTAGAGTCTTAGATCAAATTAATAGTTTATGTTGGAATTAACTATGAAGATGATATAGGAAGTTTTTAGAGCTGGAGGTATCTGAGAGATTGGAGATATAGATGGGCATGCTTAAGAATAGATGGGAAACATAGAGAATTTATTTTGTTTCAGGGAAGTAATAGCAGACCTCATTTACTTGGGGTTGAATAATTCAAGTGAGTCTATAAGTAGGCATTTGTTTTATTTACATTTGAAAGGAAGTCAAACTCTATAGATTTTTAAGTAATTTCACTTAAGTAAGCAAACTAGTAGATAAGGATCTCATGATTCTTTGAATAGTAAAAAGAGATTTGGTCACCTCTCCCCCATAATGACAATCATCAATTGGGATCTTATCATTCTATTGTTAAACAATCTAGTACATAGCAACAATTTGATAGTGTTAGTTTGGATATCCTCTCTAATATGAAACCTTATTGATATTGAAGAATATTGTGATTTAGTTTTTCTTTTAGGAACCGTTATAAGAGCTTCTCGATTACTTTAGTTATAGGAGATGATGCACAGATTGGTCTAGTATCCTTTGGGTCTGGAGTTCTAGATAAGTTCTTACTTAATAAGATTATTCTTCCTGTCTTAAGATATTTATTAATTTTAGATGGATTCTTCAAGAGATAATATACATGATTACTACTTTGGATCTAACATAGTTATTTGTAATTATAGTGGTGTCTTAGAGGGAGTCTATTCCTAAGCATTTTCCTTTTTTAAACCTTTGATGGCTTCATTAATATCTCTCCTGGTGAAGGTGTTTTACTTTAAGCAAATAGAGGATTATGACTCTCTCACATCTAGTCTATTAAACATTTATTCATAGTATGTTACATACTTTATCGCATCTTCCTTGCATGAGATGGAGACTAATATGGATTTCTTCTTATAAATAAGCAGTGTGTTTATTATTCTGTAGAAGTTTCCAATATTACCTGTTAACTAGGCTTTTGGTTACAGATGTGATATTTAATAGTTCTAGCTCAGACCCCGTTGGTTTGAATTCTATATCTAACTTTGTTTCTTTTTAATTGAACTCTTGAAAGGTTTTCTATGGAAATCATTAAGGCTAGGTTTGTATTTCATGATTTCATTTATGGAGACTTTATTTATTCTCTATTGGTCCGACCGCTCTTTTAATTCTACTTCTGCTTTTATGAATGAGTGGTCACTCGGAGTGTTGTCGTACTTGTACTATCCTTGCAGAGGGAAATTAGTTGCTATAATATCCACTTCATTAGCTTTGGAAGTGACTCCTAAAGCAGTCTCGGAGAATTGGTTTATTAGAGTTAATTCACAAGCTAGGCTCGAGCACGGTTGATGTCCCCTCCTATTATTAATTCTCTTTGTTTCATTGCTTCTTAGAGGTAGGTATAAGAATGCCTCTTCGTTATAATTTTGGCAGTAAAAATCATTTTACTTTCCTACACCGACCTTTCCTCAGTATAAGTCAAAGAAAAAACAAGTCTTCTGCTTTCCCGATGCTAACTCTGGTGCCGGAGCGGCCGAAGTTGCAGTCACACCAACAGAGTTTTCGTATTTAAGAGAATTAAAATGGGCTTTCATTTATTTTATAATTTAATGCCCTGACTATATACCTATTAATTAGATGTTAGGTCCAAGGTGTGCTCCAATATACTTAACTTACCTCACTGGCATATTGTTCCTTAGATAAATGACCACTCCTCTGTATGGATCAGGGCTGGTTTGGTAAATCTTATAGTTAAAATCGATCACTCGAAGTTAGTTATTGTGCCATGTTTCAGTTAATATGAGTATGCCAATTTAATTTTATTTGAGTATGTCTCTAATATAATCCTGCTTGAAGTCGCCATTCATGCTCCAGCAGTTCCAAGTTCCTATTTTTAGTAAGTGCTTAGAGCTTTCGCTCTCAATTGATTTGAATTAGGTTCCCTCGTCAGAAAGGGAGTTCTGACGCTCTTAATTATAAGGGGATATCAGTGAGTTTCTCTCTTGATGGTTGCTTCACCATCTTCTCCTTGATTATTAATAAGCCTATTTTCTATCATGTGGCTTATAATTCTGGTAATAGTGATTCATTCCTTTTTGGTAACTATCGGGAGTATACCCAATTGATGTTTACTTCTTTCTATAGAATAGCTTATAGATATAGAACTGATCGTAGACTTGTTTTTCCAGTTTCTTTCTCTCTCTCCAATCATCATTAATAATATCAACATCAAAGATGTTCTCATATTTCATATGCTTCACAAGTTTATACTTAATCCTAAATCTTTTAGCAAAGCTTATTATGTCCTTTTAATATCCTCTGATCCTTATCGAGATGTTATTGTAATGTGTTCACTCTCTTTTGTGAAATTTCTATTCTTTCTTAGTTCTTAGTTCAATAAATCAATGTCTTCCTTCACATTTGCTATCTCCATCAGTATCAAAACATGTGTCTTGAGTAAAGCAGAGGAGTAGGCAACACATATATTATCCTTATCAATATCAGAGGCACAACTTGCCTTGGTGCAAGCATCATCGCCTTTAGTATTAGTACATTCATATCCATACTCTATCATACAATACTCATCACATCCATTTCCACGTCAATGGAATTTAGTTTGCCAGATAATATCTGACTAATATGAAGTGAGACTAAAAGTCTTTGCACCTCTGCCGAGGTGGATAGTAAAGAAGTAATGTGGGGTAGTAGGGAGACAGACTTTATCTGTCACAAAGGATTCTTGGTATAAATTCCATGTGGATGCGGACAAAAGCCGTCATTAACCACATATTTAAACGAATTTTAAATAAAGAATCTTCTATTCTTTCATTTGTCTTTTATCATCCATTGGCTCATCCCTCTGTGTAATCGGTGACTTAGTTTTGGACATGGAAATCACTCTAGGGTCATTGATGAATTCATCAAATTAACTTTTGAACTTGTATTCCAACTCTTTCATTAACTAATCTTATTGTGCACGAGTTGTTAGTTCATTACTGACATAAGCTTCAATCTCTTATATTTAGGTTCCAAGAACAGCGACTTATCCATCTTGTTTCGTAGAGTGTAGATTAATTAATTCATATATATCACACTCATTTGTTAGTTAGGATGGATGGTCATGACCGAGTTTAATTTGTTTTCCTAGAGTCTCGATCTTATCTTGGGTTTCCATGATACTACGTTCAATGGATTGTCCTTTTTTCATGTTATTCTGCATTAAAAGCTTGAACCATGTTCTCTATGTCAAGAACCTTCTATCTCCAGTCTTATGTGAGTGCCGAAATAGATTCTACCTGCATTCTGCATTCTCAGACCATTAATCTCTTCTTAGGTTTTATCAAAATACATCTTTACACTTGCTTCTATCTTACCTATAGAGTCTTCAAGTAATTAATTGTGTTTATCTACAGTGTCAATCCTGAGAGGTAGTTACTAGTTCACATCAGATTTAAGATAAGCGATATCCTTTTGAATCTGGAGTAGTGATTCATTAATTTTTCTAACTCCTTCTTTAACTCTAATGGCTCTATCACTATTCTAGTTTCAGAAAGAACTCCGTATTGTCTTTAGCAAACAGTGCATTTACCACCATATGCTTTAATACAAGCATCACAGTGAAATGCATTACAGCAAGGAGAGTTGTCTCATCCTTCAGATGCAACATTGCATGCTTTACAATAAAAGCATTGCCAGGTGAGATAAGACTGTGCTGGTTTGGAATGGCTTAGTTATTGAAGTTGAGTGTTTAATATCCCATTAAGGGTTTTCTAAGATTGATTTTGTCTATTCTAGTTGAAGATACAACCCTCTATTAGGTTTATTCCATTATTAATTCAGTTCTTAAAAAATAATTCATTCAGATTTAATCCCACGTAGACTCATCACTCCTTAAAGCCTAATCCAAAATGATAAAAGCTAGAGAGAGAGAGAATAAGAATGGCTGATGGGAGCATACTCCAGTCTCAAACCTGCATTGAGTAGCCAGAGGCACAACTAAAAAGGGAATCTTTATGCATCTCCAGAGAATGAACAGTCCATTGACTACATGAATATCTCTCACTTCCTCCACAAGCATCAAACTCCCCAACAGCCAAAAATAAGCCCTTCCCCCACATGCCGCCCAATCTTGTTGCTTCAATTCCACCCAAAGATGAAACAGGAGAATATATCCCTTCAAGCAAAGAGATGAGTGAGCTCATGACTACATCTGAACGAGAAGCAATGATGGAGTCTACTGTCAAGGAATAAAGAATCAGATTATGGGATGGAGGAGCTGCTGGAACTTGAAGTTGATGCTGGTAGTGTGCTTGGGTGAGTAAAAATTCAACAAACTCGCTTAAGTTTAGCACATTGGAGACCAACTTGCCCTGTTTCTCTGAGGATCTTTCCAATGGCAGCTTTGCATGATTCATCTCTGGCAGTGTAAAGTAGTCCTCTTAGGTGTGCTCATCCTCATCTCTGGTGTATTCGAAGGCATAGTCCATCCATCCTCCGTTACTTCCATGATTTCCGTACTTAGTTGAGCCATCAACCAATTGTTGCTCAGACCATTCTTGGAGATAGTTAAGCTCGTTATCAATAGCATATCTGGACTCGAGTGATTCGATAGCTGAGAAAGCTCCACATGATCCGCATATTCCTTGGTTCTTGAAGCGGCAACCGTGTTTTATCTTGGAATTAAATCAATTTTACTGACCCAAGCCCATCACCATGTATTCAAACCAATTATTAAATTAGGATATTAAAAACACTGCCTAATTTCAATCAAAAGTTAGAGAGAATTTTTAATTTAAATGACAATGAGTCGCTGTGCCGTTTGAAGATTATTCAACAATCGAGTATAAGAGTTATTCAATAGGCATGGAAGTCTCTGATAAAGACTTGGTTGGTGAGGCTAAGAAAGCCATCGAAGGTAAAGAATAAATTGAACACTATCCAGGTTCAAAACCGACATCATAATTATTGAACGGCGCAGTCCCCCTCCCCCTAATTTAGGGATCGATTATGCTAGCGAGGAAGGGTGGGTTCCTCATTATATGTTGATTTACATGTCAGAAGATTTCAACGATAGCACAGTCTTGGAAGATTAACATTTAGAAGACTAGAGATAAGATTTTAATTAAGTCATTAAAGAAATTAAAGATTCCCCAAAACTAATACGTACAAGGGCAAATTTACGGTTTGCAATGATTAAGAAGAAGAAAAGTTAGAGAAAGATGATAGGATACATAGGAGTAAGAAAGAGAAAAGAAGATGTATTACTAGACCTGTAAGGAACAGGTAAGGAAATAAAACACGCAAAGGAATTGCTTAAGGACACTCTGAGACCAGAGAAAATAGTAATAGGAAATAAACATTTCATCGCAACGGCAGGAACCCCGTAAGGAGGAATATTATCCCCTGAACTATATAACACCTATTAAGGTATCGCGATAATATCAATCATTCAAAACATAGAGAACCAAGGAGATGGACCAGACGTTCGATTCGTCCATATCGCTGCACTGGCAGACGATCTTAGAATATAAGTGGGAGTAGGACCAGACTAAGAGTCTGAATAACTGAGAAATAGCATGGAAGCTCTAGACTCACGTTTTGGAACAAACAAATGCAACCACGAGACTGGCGACACCAGAAACTTAGCAAGGACCACTATGGAAAAACTAAGAAAAATGGCATAAGAAGATTAAATAATAGCAGAGGAAATGCAAAGACAAAGAAGACCGACATAAGAAAATCTCGTGGAGATGTTTGAGAAATGTAGCCCAGAATTTTATATAAACTTTGAATAACCAACTATACAGGAAATCATTAGGAAGAACACGAAGAAGTGGATCAATGATGACATTAAAGAGTAAATTAAAAGAGAGATAAGATAAGGAAAACATAAATTTTTTATAGATTAAATTACAACCACAGAAAATATAAATACTTGGGAGTGAATATACACACACATATAGATGACACTATAGAGGATAATATAAAGAGTGTGAAGAATAAGATATAGAAACTGAACAGGATGTTCATAATACAACTGCCTAGGAGAACTAGGGAAATGGTTATGGAAGCCATAATATTTGAAAATTAAGACATGATAGAAATCAAGTAGATAGATGTATTGCAGACGCACTAAGAAGTACTCTTAAACTACCACCGAGGGTAAGTAACGAAACTATAATGGAGAACCCATTACTCAGAATACCAATCAGAAGACTAGAAAAAGAGAGAGAAACTGTAATAGGAGAAAAAATACCTGAGGAAAGAAATAACTACTATGAGATACATAAAGCATTATACAACACCAAAGAATAACATGTGATGAACAAGAAGGTGGGAATAAGAGAAACAATGATATTATAGAAAGGAACAAAGCTAACATAATCTATGGAGACAAAGGTTTGAAGGTAAAACCTATATGTAGAGAACACTAAGAAGAAGCCACAGGATGGCACATGGTACAGTAACACAGAAAGATATTAAGCATCAGGTCAAGTGACATGACAAACCCAATTGAATTGGACACTCAAATAATAAACATAGGCAACGTAGCAATGGACGCAGAAGACTAAATAATAATACTGAAATAAGCAAAGAAACAGGCATAATTTGTATGCATAATAAAAGAGAATACAACATTGAAATAGAAGATAAACCAACTAACTAAGTGGAAGATAGGACATGAGAACTGGCTGAAACAAATCATTAGAATAAAGATAAATCAGAAGATACAGGAACTAGCATGAACTGGCATGAATCAACCATTAGTAAGAGAGAAACTTAAGAAAGAAATCAAATGGATGAAAGAACTAGAAAATAGAACATTTTTTGAAGATGAAGACTTAACAAACTAATACTGGAATCAATGAAGAGGGGCATACGGGCAACCGGCGCTGATCTTAAGTTTAAGTTTATGATTGATTAACCCTTTAATAATAATGCATTCAAACCAGATTAATGAGGACTCAAACAGGATTACTAAGAGAAAAAGAAGGAAAGAGAGAAACAAGCAAGAATCAAAAAAAACAACTGGAAGGAAGTAATTAAAAGATCATGAATAGGCCAAGACAAACTGAGATAAACATAAATGCAGTTTTCTGTGAAGGTTGAGATTTAGAAGAAGAGAATATTTGAAAATTATTTAAACTTAGATTCAATTAAGAAAGAAGTGGGGAAATTGAAATCTTAAATAAGTTCAAGCAATGTCTCACAGCTGTTGTTACCTCTGACTCATCACAAGTCTTTATTGTTGGAAATAATGCCTCATAAAGAGTATTAGAAGTAGCATGATGTTTGGATATATCTAGAATGCAGTCTTAGAGACAGAAAATGGAGTATCTTTTTATTTATTAGAATCTTTGTAGATTTTATGGATTAAGAGACAATTTGAGGGAAGAGGGGTAATCAATTAATAACATTCTAAAGCCATCTTTACGTCGCTGGCTGAGTTTCTATTAAGTTGTTTATTTCATCTTGGCTCTTCTTTCCACATCCAGAGTGAGTCAATTGTTCTTGGTGTCTTAAAGAGTGAGGATCCTTCATACAATCCTTAAGCAGGCTTAAACAAATGCGAAGGTATAACATGACATTTCATACTCATGACTTTTCTAGTCATTTCAATTAAAGAAACCCTGGCAAAAGTAAATGAAGAATGGCAGAGTGTATGGGATTATTTAAAGTCTCATTACGAATTCAACTGTAGTTTTACTAGATGAGGATCTGAGCTCTGAACCTTAACTATTAAATGGAGAGGTGCAAAAAGGAATGGGAGCTGTCGCTAGATTCAATCTGACATTCTTGAGTCTTGTGATTTCTTTTTGTAATTAAGATTTAAATAGGTTCTGAAATCCATCTCAGAAGAGATGCACACTTTAGCAGGACTGTTCTTTAATGTCAGTTTGTGATTTTATATTTGATCTTGAACTTGAAGTATTATGAAGGAGTTGATTCTTTATTTAAAATGAGTTTAATTTGAGGTAATGTTTGAATTTATCAGCTATCCTCAGTCATTTAACTAAAAGAATCCAATAGCTGTATCGTCAGCTTGTATTATTTCAACTCCTCATTACTACCTCACTTCTTATGAAGTGCATTAAAGCATATTCGTGGCACTCTCTATAAATTTAGATCATTGGAGTGCATTGGAATAAGATTAAATAAAGTGAATATGAATAGTTAAGAGTCATGGCTTTTAATATCAGAATCTTCTTAAGATTTATAATCGGTCGAGCGAGAACAAAGTAGGCAGAGAAAATGAACCACAGAAAATCATTCAGTTTTACTGAGATCTAAACCTTAGTTCAATGATCTAAATTAAGGAAGCTCGAAGAACATAAGAGCCGTCATGGTATATTCAATGCTAAAGCAGTAGATTTTCTGAGGTGGACTTACTCGTACTGGCTTCCAGTCGTAAGCAGATTATATTAGCGCCATTTTAGTCCCTCCATTAATGAATTTAAATTCTTTACATCTTAGAGTAGAAATAATTGAATGAAATAGACCAATGATTTAGTCAATCTAAAGGCCTTTTGATAGTTCTTGATGCGATTAACTAACAAGTCTTGAAATGAATGCATAGACCTTTGCATTTACAACTTGGCATGTCTAAATACCATTAATTATCTATCGAATGAAATCTGAGAGGGTATTGACACTGACACTGATAAATATCTACTTATCTCCAAAAATTAAACATTAACCTCTCAATATCTCTAATCCTTTCATCATCTATATTATCTATCTCTAATTCAATTATTTCCTCCCTTATTTAACCTCTACATGCCTTACTTCATCCAACTCCACTTCTATTCTTTAAAGTCTTCAATTAATAATCATCCATAGCATTTATCTCATTATTTCAAGATGACATATATGATGTCAGTAGTGAACATGTATAGTACAAACAAAAAAAATGTTTTGTTTTGAAGATCTTTAATGAATGGGATTTATGGTGGAAGTAGGTGGTACTGTTAAGATAATTTAAGAGATTATGATCTGAGGTTTGATTTGTATTTAGGGAAATAAGGGGGATGTGGAAAGACTGTTTCAGGGGTTAATGAGTAACCAATACAGGAGTGTCTGTTTATGAGAAGTTACTGCTTAATAGTATGAAGCAGATTGCTATAAATGAATATCAGATTATAAACAAATCCTTGGTATTAGCTTGTGCTAGAGTCAACTTATCAGCTATTCCAAGTCCCTATAATTAATTCTAAAGAGAAAGCAACATCATCTGAAGGGTCAACATAGGATACTAAGTTATCAAAGGGATTAAAGACTCTTGCTGATTCTAAAGGTAATATTAAATCCCTAGCCAACCCAAATGTGCATCAGTACTCCAGAAACAAAGTGTCCGCAAGTTGAACTAAGAATACATTTTGATTTACTAATAAAGGTTTAATTAATCGATTAATTATTTGAATTGTTAATGATGGCATTAACTCAATGCGAGATGACAAAAGGCTTTCATTATTGTCTGGCTAGATTTGAGATGAATGCACGTTGACTTGCCTGCATTCGCCAACACTTGATTAGCATGGGATATCAAGAAACATGATCCGGCAATCTTGCATAGTGCTCTATGACAAGAGTCTTTGTTTGATAGCATTGTGTTCCTATTATTTGATGCGGTTTGACTGGTTCAAATTTTAGGGACTTTTGATCAAAGTTCGTCATAATTCACAGAGAAGTCACTCCTGTAATCTAACGAATGGTCATGAGAGATAAATCAAATATTTTAAAAGTGAGAGCACAGGATGTCAAATTAACATCCTAAGCACATTGTGCTATTGGAAGTTTCCTCTCAACAATCCCAATGCTCCACCCATCTCCATTAATGCCTAGCCCAGGATGCATGGCAATAAATATGTGTTAGCATTAGAAACTTCCCTTTCATGGATTCTCATATTTTAATTTTTAGTTTCTTAAATATCAATATTTAAGAAGAGTAGGAGGGTTCTTTCATTGTTAAGGGTAAAATATCTAGAGGATGTCTGGGATTACATTCTTGAACATCCTATTAGTGTAATACTACTTTATATATAGGGAGGATCATTTACTGCTTAGTATTCAAAGGTGATGTTTGATATAAATGAATGAGGTTCCTACACTATCATTGAGTATGAGTGAATCAATGTATTTTAAACCCAGGGATTGATCTAACTCTAAACAATCCATTAACTAATAAAATCTGTGCTCCTGGATAATTATTAAATTAGAAATTAAATTTCTAATGTTCGGCGGCGCCCGCCCCAACCACCTGAGTCACTTGTTGCCACTAGGGCTGCCTACAGCTGCAC
>JAGYYO010000084.1:0-15192 GCA_021441625.1 Diophrys sp. 3 WChen-2021
TCAGACTCTTTCTCAAGGTAGGGGATTACACTGATAGATTCCTAATTGTTATACTCTATTCCTTCAGAGTCGTTGTCTAATTGAATGCACTTTTAATTATCCATTCCACTCTCCATTTATAAAGAATGCAGTGAAGAAGATTTTTATTCCTCAAGTCTAGATTATATTAACTCTATAATAGTTACATGGAATGAAGTCAATAAAGAAGAAAATCTATTTAATTATCAAGTCAATAAACTACTGAGCATCCTCAGGTGCCTGATTGTTGAGAGAGAGAGAGAGAGATATAGATGATAACCATCATAGTCTTTTACGGTTGAACATTTAGTTCTTCTACCTTATACTCCGATCAAATCTCTTCCTACCTTTTCCTTATAGTAACTATAATAGGGTTAGATATTCTATCTAGCATTTCAATGCTATAAATCCCGATCTTGTATATATAAAGGAGTTAAGATTATCTGTAATTTTCCTTGCTTTACTCTGGACTCTATTAGTCTTTATTTCAACACATCCTATCATGTCTACATCTTCCTTATATTAAACTTTAGTGATTTATTCTTCTACTCTAGCAGAATAGTCTGAGGCTATCTTATCACAATCCACCTTATGTTGCTAAAGCTCTTAGTCTAATTAATTAATCTTGCTCTCGATTGGATTTGAATTTTGCTCCAATACTTCATTAAATTCTCTAACAGTAGTCTCTAACTCAATCTCAAGTGCTTTAATTCTTTTAGTAATACCATCTTTCCTTGTACTCATCGACCTTCTTTAAGATCATCTATCCTATTGTTAACAATATTCACTTTTTTGTCTTGTGCAACCTATTCTTTGGTAATCTTTTCTTTAGATAGCGATAGCTGTCCCATTTTGCATGTCTTCCTATGCTTCTTTAAATTTAATGTCTTAATCTTTGACACTCTTTTCAAGAGCTTTGAGTCTAATCCTTCATTGAGTAAATTTCCTTTGTGAGGTTTTTAACTCTCTGACTAAGATCATGTACTTCCCTGTTGTGTCTGTCACTCCATCTGTACATTTATCTTAACTTCATGCTTTCAAAGCTCAGCTCTCTTACACCATAAGCTTCTCCAATAGCTATGTTATTGTCTTATTTCACTTGGATTCCAGATTACTCCTACTCATCATTGACTTTGTCATGGTAGGCCGTGTGTTCCTTCGAATCTAGATGTCCTTTATTCTCCTCTAAGTGATTATCGTCCTTAATGATGCAGTTTAAATTATCCATTCCCTATCGAACTGATCTTGACATTAAATCAATTATTAATAATCATCACATCACTTCATAAATGTGTACTTATGGCATAAAAGTACTCTGATCTGCCTTTTAATGGACTATATTATGCTCCTTAATGTCGTGGAGAAGAAGGGATTAAACTATTCTCTAATTAGAAATCTTACGTTAGCAAACCTTCGTTTAATTTCCCTCCTTTTACTTTCTTCTTTCCTCCATTTACTTATGGTAGAATGCATTTTATTTGGTTAGCTCATAGACAAGGGAATCGTAATTTCGATATAGTTTTGTCAATCAACACCTTCAGTTAATTAAGCATTTTTAATTCACTTTTCTTAATCATTTCCTCTTTTTCCATCTTCTTAATAACATCTGCTTACTTCATTACTTTAATTTCAACCTATCCACTCTCTTTCTTTTCTCTTTTATTTGCTACACTGGTTATTATTATTTATCAACCTCACTTTGAGTATTACTGGTATGAGTGTCATCATCTTCATTACTACTCTCAGTTGTAACTGTAATCTCTCCTTCTTCAGATGGCGCATCTTCCTGTTTCTCTTCTTTTGAAGGAGTCTTAGCTCTGACACGTCAGAACTATACAGAGAGAGAGAGTGTATTAGTTAATCCACTCCTCCTATATCCTCTAAATCAATCGTTTTTATACATTTATTTAAATTTAATGAAAGTAAGAATACTTTCAAACAGCTACTAGCCACCCTCACTCCTCTTCTTCCTTTTTCTCTCGCCCCACCACCCTCCCTTACAATTGACCTTCAAACACTTGTAAAGACACATTTAACGCATCCACCACCTCTAGAGATAGTCTCCCTGTACAGATGAAGTTATCTCCATCTTATTTTAAGATGGAGGATGTGAGATGTCCTTATAGCACAGAGTGTGTAGAGAGTATTGGCTTAGATATAGAATCCATTAGTGTAGAGTATGTTGTAGGAAAGGATGGGGGAGGAGAAGAAGTAGAGTGTGTTTGAGAGGTTGATTGATGATTTTGAATAGAAGAAGTAGTAATGGTACAGTGATCATTCAGAGAAGGGGAGGCGGGAGGGGAGGAAGTGTGTGCCAGTGAAGATGTATACTTGGTGGTCTTGTCTGCCTTGGAGATAGAGATTGTTGCCTATCATTACTGGGAATTGGTAATAGGAGGTATTAAAGCTTTCTCCATCCATGAACTCTTATCCTTCTAGTTTGCTTACTGTCTAGTCATTCATCATTTTCACTTCTCTCTGTTTTCATTAGATGAATAAAACTATTGGCATTAATAATTTCCTTGTAAATATAATTCTATTAATTTCCAAGCATTATCTAATGGAGTATAATCCTCATTTAGTTTCATTCTCTCTATTGATTTTGGGCTTTTAAATGACATTCCAATACAGGACAAACTGAAGGAACCAAGACATAAGAAAGAGTATAGGAGGGTTGAGAGGGAAGCGGCGCTGGGAAAGATGAAGAATAATGAATATGATTCATCTGCCAAGAGAAGGAGTAACAGTAAAGGTATGCATAGAGGGATAGAGAGGATGGGACAGAGAGTTGAGTCGGAGAAATCAATAAGTGTAGAAGGGAAGAAAGGGAATAGAAGGGAGAAGAGGAAAGAAGGGAAGTCGGACAGGAAAGTGAAAGAGTGGATGGAGAGGAATAAGGCCATGGGGGAAATAGACGAACTGGAATACGAAAGAAAGGATGGGGATGGAGTCAAAAGTATCATGACTGGAGAATATGATCTGGGAACCCTACCCCCAATGGGAGAAACAGAAGAGCACGGAATGGAAGAGTCAAGTGAGGAAGGCAAAGGAAATGAACATGGTTTAAACCTAATAAGTGGAGAGAAATCCGGAGAAAGGGAAGATGAGAGGATATCGCTAGTACAAGAATCAGAATACCTAGGTGCAGCTGAGAATGTCAGAGTAGGTGCTGATACATGCTAGATCGAGGAACACCATACTGAGGTCATTACAATCGAGGACGATGAGACCGGGATGGAGTCTGGCAGAGTCAGAGAAGCTGAGATGTTCACTTCAAGCGAAGGTCACACAGGAGTGCATGCAACATAGGAGATTAATTCTAACCCTGAGAATGAGTACAGATGAAAATGTAGTAGATGACATTTATAATTAACAACAACAAATGACATTCCAGCTATCATCTTCTAATTTTCTTCTATCCATTAGATTTTTCTATTATTAATTTTTTTAATAAAAGTAATTAAGCTATACATAAACTTTATTTTACTCTTAAATCATTCTATTTAATATTTATATTTAGGTTGAAAATAATACTATGATTTTGGTGAACCAGAATTATGAGGTATGAGTCAAAGTATTTTAATTCGAGGATAGGCTGTTTGGCTGAGGTCTTCCATAGATTGGAATGCACTTTAGATTGATAAAGTAAATAGACTTGATATAGTTGAATGCAGTTGAGTGAAAGATTGTAAACTATGACAAAATTTGGAGGTCTCAGAGCAGCATCTACACAGGCTGATGATCTCTTGATTATGATAAATCGATCGATGGTGAGTGCGAAATGGTTCAGCGAGGTTAAGATCTATATTCCCTAAGTGATGAGTTGAAATAAGCAATGCCAAGATGATATTTTATAACTGCCAATCTGAAGAGTTACAGATTAGAAAGATTCTTTCTAACTAGCACTCCCATAGTAGCATCCTTCATTCTGGACTTCAACCTATCTATATTTTATTCACTATCTCTTCAAAATCTATTAAGTCTTCTTCCCTGCTACAGCATTTTGGACACATTAATTTCTCTTTCCCCTATTCAGTCTTATGCACTTTTAGCTCTTAATCTTCATGTACTAAACACTATAATGTCGTCTTTCCTAGCTCTCTTCTGACTCTTCCCTCTGCCTGTATCTTGACTTCTTCCATTTAATTAATAATAATGACACCTCGTCTCAATTAAATAAAAGTCCCTCATCCTCCCCCCATCAATACCTCTTCTTCCTATATTGAATATCGTCTCCATTCTTCCAGAAAAGATAAAGAATTTAGTCTCCAAATAAAGCGATCAATTCAACATGAGAACTCTCTCCTTTCCCTCTAGCCTATCCCTGAGCTCTCACCTACTACTCACTCTCTTCTCTCCCGTATGAATCTGAAGCCTCTCTAAGAACTTCAACTTGACCATCTCCAATCTAAGAATGACTTTATCCAGCACTACTAAGATCTAGAGACTCAATAAGAACTAGACATGTTATAAAGCAGTCCGGTTATTAATGTTGTATCGTAAGGGATAAATAGAAACGTAGGAGATTTATATAGATGAGAGAGTGAAAGGTACAGAAATAGAATTTAGAGAGTTTAATGAAGGAGAAGAGAGAAGAGAGAGAATTAAGCGAAGTATAAAATACAGATATTGTATGTTAGAGGAAGGATAGGCAAGGCATGCTTATCGGCGAAAGACTTTACAAACATGGAGCTAAGATGATTAGATAGAATAGGAAAATAACTGAGACATAGAAGAAAGTAATTATAAGAGTTAGAGTGTTAAGAGTGTGTTAAGACATACTTAGACAACTGTTATGTCTAATAAGAGAGGGAGTTATGGAAACACTACAAATGGGAATGCTTACACTATGAAATCTAGAAGTGGAATAGAAACAACTCTTAATTATTCATATTCACCTAATTCAAGGATGAATGTTCATTCACATATGACTACAACTATGATGTCTTAACGTACCACTTCTATGACTCGTCTCGGACCCCATCGACCTGCTCCTTAAGGTCTTTCAGATCTCTCTTTTAAATTGCCTCTCTCTTCTTAAGCTTATTCCTTAACCCACTAAAAAAAATAAAGAAAATAAACCTCCTCTATTTACAATGGATATTAATCATTGTATGATAAATTAAAGAATGAGTAGACTGTGTAGTTTAGATCACCTCCATTAAGTTCATTGAGTGTTAGTATTAGAAATATGACTTTTATGCCGTAGTCTTAGGTGAAATAGGCATAGACTGTGGTAGAAAGGTTTTGGGGTTCTAGGGTTTTTACCATATCTTCAATTCCTTCATCTCCTCTCAGAGTTAATGCTATGGAGAATAAAGTTATTAATTGTTGCTGGATACTCCTTCATGGATTCTTACTTTAGAGACAAACAATATGATTAAAAGATGATTAATGTCAATAATTTGGTGTTTTTAAAAGTTAAGATCCAAGTACCATATCATAAAGTTCGCTATCAGCTGTAGGTGTACATACACAGGCTCCACATATTACCTGCCACCTACTGTTATCTTGTAGAAATCGTACTTTAAAGAAGGGAAAGAGTCATTCCAACATGCCCAAATTTTTCTTCTCCTTATCGACCAAATTGTATTGTTTTCCTTTATCAGGAAACCCAGCTGAATCCTTGCTGTCCTATACTTAGACATCTTTACTGTCACCAACTGGTTCAATGAATATTGATAAACACCCATCTTCATTATGATCTATATTGATCTCTTATGGACATTGTGTTAATGATCCCTCACCACTGTCTCAACTCATTTTTAATATTGCTACTTGACTAGACTACTAGATACTCCTTCAACCATGGATAGAATGTATCTGGAGTTAAAGAATAACAATACTCTATTAAACAATGGGTGGAGGTGGGACATTCTAAGCATATAATATGGGAGCAGCATAGATGATACCTTAAAAAATATTTATAACCCAATAGAAAGAGATATTAATTCGTTTATCAAGATTAAATTAACTCTACCCGCAACGTATCCTCAATCAACGAATCTCGCACCCCAATCTCCCAACTAATCAACTACAATTCCCAAATGCGCCAATTCCAGCAACATTATTCATTTATGCGTCTCTTCGTACTCCTGATGTGCCAGCTCCAATGTGGAAAGTTAACTCAATAGCTAATTCCCAAGTTAAGGGAACTGTGAAAAGCGTCCACATTTACAACCTAAATTTGCATAATTCCTCGAAGGACTTTGCAGACTTTTCTTTTGAGTTTCTTGAAGTCTTTCAGATAAGCTAATTCCCTCAAAATGATTATCCTGATTATTTATTTATTATCATTGAGTAATGGAGACTAATAATTTATATGATACGAATACGACGAAGTAGTCAGAATTAATGAATTATAAATTAAATGAATGCGAAAAGTAATAGAGCTAAAGTTAAAAACTCAGGTGCTGTAGTAGAAACTACAACTGCTGCGGCACCTGAGTTAGGTCCTCCTTATAAAAAGAAATGGCCACTCTCGGGCAATGTCAGTAGATAAGCTGATTCACGAGAGATGATTGATATTTACAATTAAACAAACCTTGCTTTCATTGATTACTTCTTCGAGTTCAATTGACGTTAGATGGTCTCAGGCTGAGAGGTGTGATTCTCTATTTATCTTCATTTAAAGTCTAAACATTGCTGTTATATGACTTGTAGTCTCGGAACAAGACAGACATCAAAGTCTTAGTCTATTGTCGTACAAATTTCAATGTATTGGCATTTAATTGGAACTCTAACATACATATTTAGGTCCAAAGGTACCTTCTAAAGCGAAGGTAATGTACGTACTATAGCTGGTCACCTTATATGCAAATATATGGATGTAAGATTTCAAGACCATAGGACATGAGGATATTCTCAATGTGCTTGCTACCGAAATTCATTGGAAGATTTGGGAGCGTTAAAAAACTAATTCAGTATTTTGTGTTGACTTCACGTTTAATTTATATAATAAAGAATCCTAGACTAATGATTATGTTGATAGCTTTGGTTGTTTGTTATCTAACTTACATTCTGTATAATTTAATCTGTTGTAAATCTAAATGCTCTCGTCTGCTCAGAAGAGCTAAACTCTACTTTAGTATTAATATAAAGATTATTAATTGAATACTCTTTTTATTAATACATTTCAATTGTCCATAATATAAGTCATCTATAATTGAATTAAACATCATATGCATACATTCTATCTTTTATATTAGCTATTGTACCTGGATATGCATTAACTAAATTAAGTATATTTGCTCTGATTAATATATTGTCAAGTGGAATTAGCTTGTTATCTCCTTCATTTAATACATGGATTGAGAATGCCCCTAATTAACTAAATGAAGGAGTGCTTGCTATTGTGTCTTGTTCATTATTAGTTGATTATATTCTGTTTAAAGGAGACTGTAAATTAAATGAGTTAATTAATATTGGTAACTCTCCATATTGGTTTGAATTCTATTCTTATGGTAGGGAATTTAATTTACACATCTGTAAGGAAATATATAAGCAGAGAAATTACTATAGTAAATCACTTACCTATTATAGAAACTCAAAATACAACAACAACTCTTTCAGAATCAGAAACAGATTATATCAAGAATACGAGAACTACAAACTTAATAACCTAAAAACACAAACAAACAAGCAAAAGTCTTCTTATATATCTTAGTCTTATCCACAAAGACTCCTAATACTAATGACCCCCTACACAACACCCAATCAATATAACTGCGATATTACTATTCTAAGGAGAAGTAAAGTCATATTTAGTAGGGATAGCTGTGCAGTTGATGATTGATTTGATGATGATTTATTAATGATAGAGCCTTGTGTGGCTGAGATTAATTAACTGGGGACAAGGGAATTAGGAAGGGCAGAGAGGATTATCATTGAGTGAGGAGGAGATGACTTTCTGAAAGAGGATATCAACCCAGAAGCCTCTGAATCACACTATTTTCAGGGGAGAGAGGTTGGGCGATATTGAATAAGGAGTTAATGTCAAACTTTAAAATTGTATTTAAAACCATTAGCAAAGTAGCAGAAGAATAGCAATCTATAACCCTAATGCTTGTTTTCATAGTATCACTAACCATTTCCATTTCTTTTTTGTGTATTCATACAATTGATGAAATGATGTAATCTCTTATCTTATCTGTATTTATACAACATTGCTTATAGATTAGGGACTTCACTTTAAGTTTCAGATCTTTAAATCAAGCTTTTTCCATCTTAATTAATCATAGTTGTGTAGTTAGGAACAAACCCATTAAAGAAACCAAAGGCTACACATTATGGTATATTAAAAAGGAAGTAGTTTTTATTTTTGATTAAGAGTTTAAATGCTTCTTTTTTGTCTACAGCATCAACCTTGGTGGAGAAAGAAGGAGGAGTTGGTAGGGCTTTTCTGATGAAAAGGACAGAGGGAATAAGGAGGACAGTGCTTATTATGGATTGATAGAAAATGACATTATAGATATGCTACGTTTTTACTTCTGGATCTGCGTCGAAATCAATGAAAACAGAGGAAGTATTGAGGCCAAAACACCTGATAGAGGATTAGCAAGTGACCCAACAGTGGTGGCTAATGTTCTACTCCCAGAATTAAACCATTTAGCAGCCAAAGAAGATATTGAATTCTAAACAAAGGAGTAACCAATTGATACTATAATCTATCCAGCTAGAGCAAAGTAATAATTTTCATTAATTTACACTCTTAACCATGCTCCTACAATCCCCACCAGACAATCCAACTCTTCCTATTATTCGAAGTCCCTGACTATCAGTTGCATTTAACCAGGCTAACAAAACAAACAAATTATAGTCATCGACTTAAATCGATTCTTTAAAGATGAGTTTTTAACTTAGAAGAATAGTCCTTAGACGCTATGACTGAGCTGCCACAGAACTAAACAAAGTAAAAACAGCTGTTGGAGTGTCAAGCTCAACACGGACAGCTGGCAATACAAGAAAAAGAGTACCTCACTACTCTTCTGAGCCTCTCTCTTCATAAAACTACACTCCCACAGTGCTTCTGAGGATAAGATTAGGATAAAATACTTACCTTAAGGACACCAAAGATGTTTGCAGTGTTAGATCCATCAATTGATGTCCATGAGTCGGCCTTCTCTTTGTAGCTATTAAGACTTTAAATAATTATAAATTCTACATAAGGGAAACACACACACAGAAGAAGATGCTATGTAATTTGATCCATGGACTATTGAATCAATTCAAAGAATCAATGATAAGTATATTAGAAAGTATGGAAATAAATGGAAACTCACATGTGTAAGAGACATTTTTAAAAATTTAATAATAATGGAAATTCAAAATGTCGACTGATTGAACTTGCCAACTTGCTTAAGAATGCCCAAAAGCATCCTGACTTTAAAAAGAAACTGTTCAAGAAAGTTTGTTGACCACCATTCCAGGAGCTAACACTCTGTCCCAATTGCCTAAGACAACTGACGCTACGAAAAAGCAAACAGATCGTTGACCTGCGGAGAAACCGTTGATCAAGTACGCCCGTTTCTGAGGAGAACAGTCTGGGCTCTTTGGAATGGTTCTGGCCCTCAGACTTTCAAAGCAATGGTGATTGATTGATTAAAGATGGATGAGGTGGTCTTAGAAGAAGTGATTAGGTATATCATTCATATAAATAGAATAGATGATTAACAAAAGTAGGCTTTAGTGAGGAATTATGGCATGAAAGAGATTTAAGATAAAACAAAGGATTAAACTACTTTAAAAAGTAAAGGAGAGAGGCTAACTAGAAGAGAATAAAATCAATAAGTTAAACGATGGGGTTTTAGTAGGTGGAGGGTCCCCTGTGGGTAATGAAACTCCTTTAGGTGCCGACACGCCTTAGACTCCTTGTTAGGAACTCCTAAAGGAGGAGATGAATTTAATCAATTCTCAGGAACTCCACCTGGAGGTGCTGGGACTCCAAGAGGTGGAGCATCATAGTTAGATGAATAAGCTTTAGCGTCTAAACTTTAAAATTTAATCAAGGTTCAAGAACAATTGCTGAAATAAAATAACAATTAGAACCTAACCCTAATGTTCATCCCTATTAAAGTAGGAGGTTAAGACAACCCTTACCCGCGATGTAGCAGTCGAATTTCACCCTTCCAATTTCCTCACTCCTCAAAAATGGTCCTTTGTCACTGACCCATCCTGTGACATAATTCTCCCCTGTGACGATCTTACCAACTGCTACTGCAACGTTGAAAACTCCCAATTTATAATATTCTACAAGCGTGGCAAGTACTACTTCTGTGATTATGCTCTGTCTTACCCCACTCAAATCAGACTCCCATCTTACACCTCATATAAACTCCATAAAGGAGACCTAATCAGATTCGGTGGAAAAATGTGTTATGTAAAGAATGTGATTGATTAATATGAATATGATGCAAAATAGAGTCTAGATATTGGTGGATAAATAATACATGAAATCGGGAGTTTCACAATTGAGAGGAAAAGAAATGAAGTAGACTTTATCTCTTAATTCTTCATAGCTTACATTAGAGTTAATATAGAGATATATCAATTAGAAGATTATAGAATTAACAGGTAGATCTAAAGTTTGTAGAGAAGGGATTTAAATGGAGAATGATGAGTAGGTTAATCTAGATGGGTAACAACTGGCAGCCTCAGTGTCAAGTTAAAGACATGCTTAATTTGTAAGTGAGCCAGGGTGGGGAGTAGTGTCAAGAGAAGGGACTTGTATATTGCTGTAATCATATGATATTTATCAAAGGAATTGAGGCCAATATCGCTCCCAGTCGAACTCAAGGGAGGAATACAGATCTAAGTAAGCAGGGTTAACTACATTCTCGATCTGTTTCTTAGAAGAATGATTGATTGTTCAATAATTAATCAATTTAAACAAGACATCTTCTTTTTCTATATTATGAATAACCAACTTAGGTGACTTAACTACTTTATTCAACTCAAACCTGACTGGATACTTCATCATTATTTCATTTTATACCCAGTATATTCCTTAACTTTGCAATAGTCTTAACAGAGATCTAATAGCCTCTCTTAAGCATAATCAAATCTAAAATGGAACATGTGAATATCATTAAAGTTGAAATCGAAGGGAGTATCAATGAGGTCTTGGTTGGTTTAGAGGAGGAATCTAGGACCATGAGAAGAGATCATATATATATAAGCATAGCCTTCTTTTCTTTTGCTATTATTGCACCTTGATGTTTCTGGATTAGAATGAGAAGTTTTAATAAATCACGAGCAATCATCATCCAATTCTAAAGAAGTAATTCAGATCGATTTAGAAGCTGGCTCATCCTCTTGTTCTGATTAGTAGTCTTCATCTTCCTAACCTATGCATTCCAGTGCATAAGATATCACTTCTAAATTGGGAGAGTATAAAGCTAATCTTGCTGTGAGTGGAAGAGCAATAGAAGCATTGAGGTGAACTTAACGGTTGATGTAATAGTAGGAGAATAGACATCAAATGATTAGATTGATGTCGGTTAAGTCTACTATTGGTAATAAGAGTCCTAGGGGGAGGAGATGAATTTAATGTTAATTGGGTGCCAATAATCTTCTTATTTATAATTAAATACTTAGGTAAGAGGGGTTTTATGTACTGAATATGCATATTTAAAAACCTAACGAAAGAAGTCTACTAAAGAACATAAACAACGCAAACGCGAGATGACAACTGAAAACAATGCATTGCTAGATAGAATTTTATCAATATAAAAACGCAAGAAAGATCGTGTATACCCTTTCTTCTAAGGTACTTTGAACTATGATGTTAGAAGAAAACATCTAGCTCGTATTAACCAAGACAACATCATGATGTTAAAGAGTCTAAATGATATTAGACCTTACATTTATCATTTAATTAAATGGGATTATTCATTTTAGGGACAGTGGTGCACTTACAGCAAAACCCCAAAACAAAACCCTAAAACCCCAAAACCTAATTTAAAGATTATAGTTTGGGACTCCACCTCCCCTCTAATTTTGCCATACCAATCATAGCCTATATATGGATAGTTTATTTATCTTACTTTATATTTGATATCAACCAGACTCATTACATTGAAGGAGAGGGAACATGTATAGGTGTAGTTAAGATGGCATTGTCGAAATCGTCTCAGGTACTAGAATGAAGTTCTTGATATTTTAGAGCAAATTATTTTTTGAGTATTCTTGAATTAATTAACTTTAGTTAGTTAGTATGAATAATCATTAATCACAATTGTCATGTCTTCCATTGTCTTTTTCTTTTCCTACTGCAATATCTCTTCTGGTTTCTTCCTTTCCCATTCCTTCTTTCCCTGTCTCCGATAACACATGTGTTTCCTCTCTGCTTACTCTTGTTCTCTCTTCATTCTGGTCTTCATCCTCGGATGTTACTTCAATGTATTCCTCCTCGTCCCAGTTTTCTGAGTTAACTACTCCTGCTTCACCGGCCTCCACTTCATCAATCTCTATGACCTCTTGTGCCTCCTCTTAACTAGTTCCTATGAGTGGTGCCTCCTCTACCTGACTTGCATCTCCATCTCCTATGGAGCTTACCTGTTAGCGGAGCGCCGGTAGGGAGGGGATCTTCAGTCTTTACAACCATTCCTCATCTTCCTCTCTCATTCTCCTGTTGACGGATGGGGACTTCATGTCTATCTTCTATCTCTTGTCTTCCTGTTTCTATCTGCCATCCCTTCTGTTTCTCTTCCCCAGTTCAACTGTTCCTGTTTCATTGGGAGTCATCTTCTACTCCTCTTTGCTCTCCTCTACGATTCCGTCATGTATTCCCTCTTTCTGGGTCTTCCTGATCCATTTCCTTCCATTAGTCTTAGCTCACTGATACTCCACATTGTTTCTGGTGACCTGGAGTATCTTCATGATGCTCTCTATTGATCTGATATTGCAATTTATAATCTTTATAGGCCCTGTTAGGGCTTAGTTGTGATCCCTCCTTATTTATCGACCCCGTCAGGTCGTGACTCTATCTGTTATTAATTTATTTTATAATAAAAGTGATTAATTCTCTGTTGTAAATGTCAGTCCTTCTTCCTTGTTCTTCCCTCCATCCATCTGTTAGTGGAATACCAGTCAGAAGCCCAACTCCTTCATTCTCTGCCTTATCGGTGTAGTCCATTCTGAAGATCTCCACTACTGCAGCATCTCCTTCCCCCTGTTGTTCTAGGATCCTCTGTTTGAGTTATTCATCGTTTATCCATTCGCCGGGGCACAGTACCGTGATGAGTTGTGTTTGTCCCTTCTTCCTCATTTCAGTTTAATTCATTTTATTTTCTCTAGTTTTGCCAAAAGGAGTTAAGATGGGGTGGGTGTGACCCCTCCTTCTGTCTTCATCCATCATTGTCTGTATCACCTCTCTCCTCTTCTTTTCAATCCTGCACTCTTTCTTTTCATCCCTCATTTTCTTGAACTGGTCCAGAGATCTCTCCCTGATTGCCTCTCTTATGGCCTGCTTCACATCAGGTTTTAAATGACCTTTTCACCGCTTCATATAAGGATAAGCTTAATTGTTCATTTAAACATATTTATCAGCATCAATTAATTATAGCTTTCATAATTTAAAGACTTTTAAGCTTTGCGCATTAATGTTCTTAAGACTTCAGGGTTAAAAACAACAGATCAATTGTTTTCAGCTTCTTAAAGTCTTTGCGTCCCTAAACTGATTTATCCAATTCCTGAGAAAGTCTTTGTGAAGTATGAAGAAGAAGAATTTCTAACTCAGGAAGGAACAATATTACCTTTAGGTGCTTTGAGAAGTAGTATCAGTATGGAATCAAATTCTTGTCCTTCCATTCTACCATGTCTCTATGAGACTCTTCTAGATGGGAAACTTAGAAGACTCGGCTCAGGCAGACTCACAGAGATATTTGGCGAGATACCAATCGTGATCGATAAGCTCATGCGTCGCCTTAACTTGTACACGTAAGCTCACGAGTTTGCTAAAAAGTTCAAAGAGGATCTCAAGAGTCTTTATTCATAGTAAGGAGCGGGATATGACCACTTGAATTATTACCTATAAGGAATCATTATGAACTACACATCTTAAACACAGACCTGTTGAGTATGCTATCAGAGGAATCGAGTTAAAATGGTCTAGGGATAAATTAGAGGAAATAGAAGAAATAAGATGATAGAGAGATATCTAGATAGATATATTCTAAAACAGCTACTCAGACTTAAGATATTTATTGGCCATGGATGGAAAGAGATGTTATTAACTTAAATATTGCTTTAACCCTTCTCAGCATTTCTATACACCATGTAACTCCCTTTTTATTGCTATATCTTGTTTAATGCTTGATTCGAACAATAGAATCTGTGCTTTCAAGATGTGATAGTGATCCAATGGGATAATATGGTTTTAATGACTTATGAAAGTCTGTTACAGTGATCTGATGGTTAAGGTAAACAACCACTGTGTGAGTCTCATCGATGAATATTAGAATAGACATCTTTTTTTCATACGTGGAATAAATACCAGGCGACTCCTCGACAAGGGAATCAGATTGTTCTTTAATATCAGATTATGTTGGTAGATCTATGGAGACAGTATTAATCTGAGTATTTATATCAGTCGCTTGCATACTAAAGTAATCTAACAAACAAGAGAATGTTTTATCTGCCTTTTCTGATTATCGATATTTAATGTTAATTTATTGGCCGATAATTGAATTGTTAAAAATAGATCTACCAACTTTACTAGCTAAAACAATTTCCCTACATCACTCCCAATGAATATACTTCCAATTTTCCTTCCTTCCATATCTCTTTATACTCCCCAACCTATCACATACTATCTGACTCTCTCAAACTCTATTCCTTCTCTTTCCTTCAATACATTATATGGTGTTATTATTAATATCTAGAAACATGTATTATAGAAAGTAGTTAGATTAATGAAATTGAGGTTCTTGAATTTCAGAAGAGAAGAGATAGTGAAATAGAGATAAATGATGATGACTCTGATGATGTGTTATTACATATTTGAGCTCGATCCTTCATAAAGAATGATTAGTTGTCCTAGCTTAACATCAATGTTGATACATGATATCATATTACATTGATTATGTTTTATTAAGAGCTAGAAGAGATCCTCCTGGGCAAAAGATTGACCCGAAGAGGTTCCTCTTCCAGCTGAAGAAGGAAAACGGGAGAAAG